>OMNV01008076.1:14898-81893 GCA_900303265.1 Brotula barbata | reverse complement strand
GGGGGGGGGGGGAGGTCCCAGTTGGGAGAGAGTGATGGAGGAGTACACAGGAGGCAGAAGGTTACAGTTGCCAGGGGCGATGCTGGCGGCTGCCCTGAAGGGCTCAGCGTACTGAAGGAGCACAGTCACCTGCCATCTATCACCTGTGGATGTGTGTGTGTGTGTCACTGGGCGTTCTGCCTGTCATAACCCTGTAATCCTGAGTGACATTTATCCAATCGAGGCCTCGCTCATCCATCCATCCATCACATTCCATTCCTCCTTCATTCCATTCTCTGCTTTGTGTCCTTCTTCCCCTTCTCCATTGTTACTTGAGAGAGAGGGTGTGCCCAACCATGCATACCAGGTACTCACACACACACACATGCACACAGTGCATTTTCAGGATATCACAACAGTTTGGGACAATAATGTGTAGCGTGGTATGATTTTGTATTTTCTGTGAAGCAGCCAAACTCGGTTAAACGGAAGGTGGACTGAGTGGAAGTGCATCTGCGTGAAAATGATCAAGAGTGATATAAGTTTGTGTGTGGGTGTGCGTGTGCATGTGCGTGTGTGTGTGTATGTATGCATGCAGTTGTCTGCGGAGGAAGCATGACAGATGAAATGGAAGATTCTTTCATTAGTTGTATTTGAAGCTCAGCGGGGTCACTGAGATAGCAGACATTTAATTACAGCAGACGGAATGCTTCCCCTGCTGTCACACTCACTCTCACACACACACATACACGCAAGGTGGCCTTTGATGGAACATGCTCCCAAAAGGTAATAATATAAAGCACTCAGCAGGAGAACTAACCTTGGAACCCCTTGAAACCCTGGATGGACCCCTCCTCCTCCTCCTCCCTCTCCTCCTCCTCCCCCCCCTGCCTCGGTGTCTCCCTTAGTGTGCTAAGTATAGCGGCTGTAATGGTGATGGATGCAGATGGAGGGAGCAGGTCTTAAATGTCAAACTCAAATGAAAACCGCTGTTCCATTGAGACAAAAGCAGCTGGACACAAGCAGCATTATTTAACACACACACACACACTCCCAAAGAGAGAGACAGATTAAAAATTCCACCTTGTCCAGCAAAGTAAATCAAAGCTTTCTGTGTTGTTAGCTAAAGAGATTTAGAGCAGGTGCGTATCCTGACAGACAGTGCATGTTTGGATTAGAAAGGGAGGCCTGTGTTTCACAGGGATTTACAGGAGAGCACAGACACTCTCCATGTTAGTGATGCAGTGGGAGGAGCTGGTGGGGTAGGCTGGGGTCATCATTGCTGCGTGTTTATGTTTTCAGTTGAATTGTGGCTGTATTTCTGCCATGAACAGAACAACCTCCCCTGTGGTGTAATCACTTAGTTTCATCTCAGCCCAGGAGAGAGGTGTCGCTATTCTCCCGTACCAATGTGAAAACAGAGAGATTTTACCGAAGCTCTTTTGTCTCCGAAGACTTTGAACGTTTGTCGCTCTGAGGGAGATGAGGCAGACCCCCTCTTCACCCCCAAACCCTCCCCCTGTAAGCAGGAGTATAGCAGAAGGTATGAGATAATTTGTCTTCCTGTCAGTCATCATAAATTAAATAAATTAAGCGATGTATGAGACCTGCAACCGCTCGTGTTTTGAAGCAGCAGTCGGCGACACAGACAGACGTCTGGGCCAAAGTGTGCAAATATCAAAACACAAGTTAACTGTGTCAGAAAAGATGAAAGCTCGCTGCTCAATGCCATGAACGAGAGAGAGAGAGAGAGAGAGAGAGAGCTCTGCACACTGTCACATGACAGAGGGTAAAATAAGATAAGATACAAATGAATTGATCCCAAGAGGGGAATTTCAGCATATCTCAATTGTAGTATGTAGGATGATGAGTAACGTTATGAACTACATACATATGTATGGAATAGACGTCATGAAATATTATGCATAGCAGTTTCAGCACTTCAATACCCATAGTACAGGCGTTATTTCATGAACGATTATTAAATTATTATCTGCATTTACTTGAGCATCCATTGCATCTCCCAGAAAACTGAGAACTACAAAACAATTTTCACAAGTAAAATGAAACAATTTGATTGATTGGTTCAAAAATCCTTTATTCAAAGATTCTGCATTTTTCTTATAGTTTGGGTTTTTTGTAGCTTAAACGATCCTCAACTGCTAGAATGATGTGTAAGTAGAATACAAGTTATGTGAATATATATATATATTTTTAAATAGTCATATAGGAAAGCAGGAAAGAGGAGGAAGCGCTTACAGTGCCGGACTTCGATGATTCAATAGCGTCATATAACGTAATGCTCTCGCCTGTGGTTACAGAATTCATTTCTAGTACGCTACAAGGCTACAGGGACACTGCATGAATAGAGGGAATGTGAAAGAAGGAGAGGAGGAGTGGTACTTCTCCATCACTCCGACTTTGACCTTCCAAGAGTCATGCTGTTATAGAGTACAGAACTAATGCCTCAATATATTATCTGAATATGCTGCATTATCATTATGCCTCTCCTTCTCGCTCTTGCAGTCGTTCAGGCTCTCTCTCTCTCTCTCTCTCTCTCTCTCTCACACACGTGCACGCAATGCAGAGACACACACTCGCTGATGGTTGATTTTATTTGGCACTGCAGCTCAGAAAGACACAAAGAGGAAGCGAGAGTTCACCTGATGAGTTGTGATTCACTCTCCACTCCATATTGTGTGTGAACAGTGGCGTTGTACTCACTTTGGAAGATAACACAGACACTTCCCAGATGAGAGGAAGGTCAACACGCGCACACAGCCGCTGACACTAACTAATGCACACACACAATGGCAACAATCTCGCACACAATAGAGCACGAGCAGAGAGGAATGAGAGACAGGGGAGATAAGAGCAAAATGTCATGCCATTATTTTGCAGGGGCAATCGGTCAGAGAGGAGAGTGGTCACTGTTTCAACTCTAATCCCACTGAACCTCATTGATTCCTGTGTCTAAATGTATTGACCAGTGCCATTCATATGATTCCACAGTTCAACGTTAGCCTCACATAACATGATGTTCTGACCTATGCTAAAAAAATTTTTTTTGATTTTGATGATACCTGGTTAAGTCTTTTGTGGTCGATGTGATTGATGATCCATAGGTAATAGCATGCCGCGCTGATGTGAGGTCCTTGACTGGAAGATATACCGTGGACTAAAAAGCATGTGCGCATGTGTGTCTCCAGGGCAGGATCGCAGCGAGGCGGCTCTCATCAGGCGTTTTAAGGGCGATGGCGTTCGCTACAAGGCCAAACTCATCGGCCTGGACGAGGTCACTGCTGCCCGAGGAGACAAACTCTGTCAAGACTCAATGATGAAGCTCAAGGTGAGGAAACGTTTAACGTATACAACTCTCCCTCCATCAAACAGGTTAAGCTGTGGTTAGCGGGTTAAGTTAGTTTAAGTCAGTAGAGTGACTTAAAAGGTCGTGGATTGGTTTTTGTTGAAACTTGATGGAAGGGTGAAAGAAACCATTCAATTTTGGCGCAGATCAGAATTGAAGGGCGGAATTTATTACAATCATTTCTTAACATTGGTTTTACATATTTTTGTAAAGTAGAAATAATAAATCAATCTTAACCCTACTATTACTATAATTTTCCCATCACTGTGTGAATCTGAAATGTTCCTCCCGTCCTAGTAAATATCTTGGATCTAATACTGAGGAATTATTTCTGTTACATATGTTAGACTTTTTCTAGGATTTCTCGGCCTTGGAAGCTTTCACTCTACTTTAAGTTGAATCTTTGTTACCTCAACACGGCATACTTTTGGACCTTTCTTGTATTTACTTTTATTTTGGCTGCAGCTCACCGCTCACCATCGTGTTAATTTGGATCGTGCTTATTGATGTGACAGCGAAGGAGCTGATGGGTCAACCTGGGAGGAGGCGTAAAAAAAAACAACAAAAAAAAAAACATCAACACCCAGAAATAATCTAACACGATTGCCAATAACAGCTTTGAGTTCCTTGACCCACAAAAACCAATGAGCATTAACGGCCAACACAGTGCTCAGTCCATAAATAGTTCCACAACTTCATGCATATTCAAAATTTTACTGTAAATATGCATGTTTCCTCTATCGCAGCATTACCCTGCCAGTTTATGTGCACGCATATATTGTTGTATTTATTTATGTGAACAACTTCCATGCCAATCCCCAGTGGTGAAGGGGCTAAGATGGTAGGTGAAAGACAAAGATGATACAAGTGGGAGGTAGAGAGATTAATTGTAGGGGTGAGACAGAGATTACAATGAATGTCTTGTTTGCAAGGACAGGACAACAAGACGGAGCAAGACAGATGAGCATAGTGCACAGTGAGCATATAAAGGAGAGTCATTTAGATGAGATGTAAGCGTTGTAACAACACAATGAGCTAAAAACCTGCATTTTTCTTGTTTGTTCCTAAGAATATACGCTAAACCTGTTTGTCAGCGTGTCAAATGATTGTTTTAAGACAGATTCAGGCACTTTCAGAATGAAACCTGCAGGCGGTGTTTAATTCCACAAAAGCACATCTATGTTTTGTGTACGCATAGTGAAAACTCTATTCAGCCAGAGTGTAGAAGGCTGAGGAGAGGACAGACAGCTCATTGATCAAACGGCTTCCCTCCTCCTCATTTATTCAGACAGGAAATCCATCACTCCTTTTCTCTGATCTCTCCACCTCTTCTTTCATACTGCTCCGCCCTGTCCTACCTTGTCTAAATTCTCTCATCTCTCGTCTGTCTCTTCGTCTCTTCCTGTAATTCTCCTATGGTGGGGTGAGCATTCCACCCGTAGATAATCTTTTGCGCTTATATATCATTTGCCTTTTTTTTTTTAATCTGCTGTTCTTCAGTCAACCATGGGTGTTTCTCTAGTTATTATTGATTTCCTATATATCCCATAAAGCCTTTGAATGAAAGGAAGTTGTTGGCATTAACTTATTGCATTTCTCTAGCAATTCAGCTTTATAGACTGTGATCACTGGTTACCTGATAAAAAAAATTTAAATAAACATAAATGCAACGAAAACAAACACAAATCTATTTGTATTTTCCTTTCCTTCAATATCAGACTGATTTAAACTCATTAATCTTGTGGGTAGAGAGAGAAATAGTAATAGAAAAGACGCCATTTGTGCTAATACAGCTATTAATCATAGTCATGCTTTAAATCCCCTTATTAAGGCTACTGTGGGTGAAGGGGTTAATCTATCACATCCTTCATGATGAATTTATGCTGATATGACTGTCAACCAATGGTTATAATGTCACTGTCTGATGTTTATTGCTCATTTTGTAGCTTGCAAATGCAAAATGTATCAACAAATGTACTAAAGTGTTTGAGATGCGACAGTGGTCCTAAAGACGGTGGCCTCAAACCCGGCTCAGACTCGGTGTATTCCTCTCCTCTCCTCCTCTGCTCAGTGTCTCTTTTTGTCCTCCTGTCCTCCTCTCCTCAGGGTATCGCCGCAGCAGCACGGTCTAAAGGAGAACACAAACAGAAGGTGTTTCTGACCGTCTCCTTTGGAGGGATCAAGATCTTTGATGAGAAGTCAGGGGTAAGCACAGGGGCAAACCTGCACGTGGGTGTATGTGTGTATGTCATTGAGTGCATGGCTGTTTGCTGCATTTCTGTGTGTGTGTGTCTGTGTGTGTGTGTGTGTGTTGTGTGTATTTCTTCTGTTAATGAGGCATCTCCATGAGAGGGAGGAGGCCCTGGGGAAATCAGGAGGCCCTAATTGAAACCCTGAGAACAAGGCCTCAATAGATGAGAGAACATGGCCATCCCATTGTCTGCCCCTCACGGCAACAGTGGTTTTAGATTATGTTCCTACATTATGCATCTTCCATTGCTGCTTTTCTGGTTGGCCAACTGGATCTGTTATGACTTTTGTGCCTCTCTGCTTTCATCTCTCCTTCATTAAAAAAAAAAATCAATGGTTTTTAGATATTCCATCTTTGTTTGATCCTGCCTCTATGGAATCCATAAATTTATTCCACATTGATTTTAATCGATTCCCAGCAGGTAGCGTGTGCGGCCCTTTTAGATTTAAACAATGTCAGAATTACTTAAAATCTCCCAGACTGATGTTTCATGAATCCAGGAAGTCTGAAGTTAACATAAGGCAGTTCTGAACAAAGCGATCTCACTTTGCACCAAAATAACTGCTAGACCCTTTTGAGGAAGTGGTTTTGGTCCCTTTGCAAACACATACATAGCAATCAAACATATTAAGTTCCTGTACCTTAGAGGCTTTTGGATTAATATTCCCTGTGTATGCTCTCTATTCTGTGTGTACGAACAAATTCCTGAAATTTGTATCAGAACCAAATAATTGCGACAAATGCAACAACGCAATAATTGATCCAGAACAAAGAGACTTAGTTGACTTATCAGAATAATTTATGGTCCTGTTAAAGTTACCTTGAACCGTTGAGCAAGAAATATAGCTCAATAACTAACTACATTCGAGTTCCATTAATAATGTTAAATTTGTGTCCCAGAAACCTCCGGTGAAATATATCGCATGGCGTTGCCCCTGTTTGCTCATTGCGCCGGTGCTACGATCTTCTGTGCAGATTATCTTTTATTATGGCAGCTTCAAAACATAATACAGTGTTTACCTCCCCTGCTGTGTCTGGTAAATTGTACACAGTGTGAGACGTCTGTCTGGCCACTGCTTGATCTTATTGTGAATCAGTAGCGAGATGCAGTACCAGGCTTACTGTTCTGCACCTGGCTTTAGTGTCTGACGCGGTAAGCTCAAGATTTACAGCTCGACGTGTGCTGATGTCACCGACGCTGTGTGCGTGTGAGTGTGTGTGTATGCGAGAGCACGCCAAGCCGTAATTCAAAAGTATGTGGGGTATCAGACAGTCAGGACACAGTAACCAGTGGCCTCCCACACGGCAGCCATATTGCCGTCACCAGTGCCCATCCCTCAACCTTCACATCCTCCATTCCTCTTTTTATAACCCTCATTTCCCTTCATCTCGTTCCCCCTCCATCTTTCAGTTGAGGAGACTCTCTCCCAGACTAAAAAATAAAGTGATAAAGAGAGAGAATGACAGATTTGGTAAGGGGGGAGGATGTAAAAGAGAAGAAACGAGAAAACGGAAAGAGACAGATAGAGGGCGGTTGGGAGGGAGGAACAGAGACGGAAACTGAGTTAGAGGGATAGGTGGAGAATCAGTGAACATATGTCAAAGTAAAGCTCTCTACAGGGAGACCTTGTCCTCTGTCTCCACACATTAATATTAACTATAGAGAGATGCTGTCCTTACTATCAGTCCTTCAACCACTCTTAATGGAGAGGGAGGGTGGGAGAGCGAGAGAGAGAGAGAGAGAGAATGACTGCTGAGGTTCAGGGATCTTGACAGTCTCATTCCCCTCCTGTGCATCAGTCAGCCAGATGGGCGGATGGATGTATGGATGAACAAATGGATGGATGGCCTCTCTCAGAGAAGAGGGAAGGTCGTGCAGGATGGAGGGAGGTGGTGCTTGAGATGGAGGAGAAGAAGAGCAGAGACATTAATCTCTCAGCGGGCAGGCTAGCACGCTCTCTCTCTCTCTCCCTCCCTCTCGTTAGACATGCACGTGCACACACGTACATATACGGTACGCACGCATGTGGATACGTGTGCACGCTAACCTCCTCTGTCCTTTTTGTCCGTCTCGTCAGGACCGCAGTGCCATGCCAGGTCGAGCATTCGCAAGCGTGAAGGGCTGAGCTCAACAGCCTTCTGCTCTGTGGGAAAACAAAATCAGAAAACTCTTAATTAGCTCTGTTCAGCTAGCAGAAAACGATGGGAAAACTCCACATCAAAGGCCCTGAAGAGATAGAGCGTTTATGTAACATAGAGGAGAGATCTACAGCAAGTACCTGTCCTTGGATGTATTCAGAGTATTCACATGACATCGCCTGAGAGAGGCACGTAAGAAATGGACCATCTGGAGGTTCCAGTGTCATATAAAACTGTGTTCGTTGCTGCTTATGACCAATTTATATCAAACCGTGACAGATTTTTTCGCAGTATTTGGATGTTGAAATAATGCACAAAGTGATGGATATTTTTGCATTCCTTTGTTGAGAAAAAGAGACGAACCAAAGAAACTCTCAGCATGCTGAAGAAACCATTGGTTGGTTTCACGATTTTGTCGTCATCTTACCCTTCCTCTCCTCCTTGCTCCCTCTCCTCCTCCTATTGCTCTAAGATTATTTAGCTAGAGAGTTGAATTCGTCGACTTGAGGAAACACAGCTTAGCGGAGTTAACCAACAGTTTGCCGTAGCGGATTCCCCTGACAGCAGGGAAGAATTGTCTCTAGATCGGGAAGGCTCTCTCTCCTCTGAACCCTCTCCCCCACTTGTTTTTCCACCACAAATCCTTTTGCAGTACTTGCTGGTCCTCCTAGCCAGTGTGCCTCTGCCTCCCTCTGGATCTGTGCCACTCCCCAGATACCAGTCATTGGGGGTCCTCTTCGCGGTGTAGATGTGCGTTGCAGACATCACTGCATTCTACCTACAAGTACTGCATGTTTGTGCCTTCTACTCTGTCTCCTTAATAGGGACACTCCACCGTGTGTGTGTGTGTGTGTGTGTGTGTGTGTGTTTATTGGCACCAGACAGAGAGCTCTTCATGAGCAGGCACAGCAGTGTTATGTTACCTCTTGCAAGCAATTAATCAAACCTCAAAGCTGACCGCTAATCGCAGCCGTGTCCTATTGGTTGGAGACTCAGTGTCCTCCCCAGGCTCGCTGATGTCTCACCTGCATAAAAGCCATGTGAAGAGTGAGGAGGAGGAGGATCGAAAGAGAGAGAGGGCATCTTGCTGCTTCCCTCTTCACTCCCAGTGCAACAGGGAACATCTTGGTTCAGTGGTCAGCAAATGTTGAAGGGCATACTGCCTACAGCATCTCAGAGATGCCCCGCCGCTGCGTGTGTGTTTGAAAATGCGAGAACCGGTAGTGCGAATCAACAATGCCGAGCAACAGTGCAGTTGATATCGACGTTTTTGAGCCGCCCACCTGTCCGCTTACTTCCCCAGACAGTGAGTCATATACTTAAGCAACTTTGAATGCCATTTGACCGCCGGTGCTGCTGGAGTTTTTTTTTCTATGTGCTATAAACGGTGCTGAGAATGATGCAATCGAAGGTGCTGCGTTGTGGGGAAAAAAGGATGAGAAAATGGATGAGACTAATGTCTCAGCTTTTGGTGCGCAAAACACTTTAGTTCAGTCGCAGAAACTCCAGAAATTGAACCTTGATTTTGATGCAGGAATTCTCTCGGCAGCTGAATTTACCGCGTGCATCACCGAAGCTGGGCAACTAAAAAGTAGCTAACATGGCCTTGTGTCTGGGTAAACTAAGCCGGAATCCGTCCTTTGTGGTGTTTTATCAACACGGTCAGGTTTTGTAGAGTAATGATGTTGTGAATGGAGGCCACTTTTGTGTCATCTTTAGCACTTCACCTGTGTCAGTCCTTCCTGAGTTCACAGCACATCCACTTTCACATAAAGCCCTTTCATGTGCTGAATAGAATAGAACCAATTTGATGTGTAAAATCCTTATTTAGACATTTCTGCTGATTAGGTGCATGACTGCAATCTTTCTCTATTACAGTAAATTATATCATTTTCAAACAATATCATTGTAAGATGTTTGAGAAAATTGAGAGTGTAGTTGCCACAACACGACCCGGTAGAGCACATTTTAAATTACATTAAATTTGTTTTGCTTGGTCAACAAAGGAGCAGCACAAATTACCACAAAAACCTTGGGGAACATTTGTTGAATGTGTGTATTGAATTGAAGCTGTCCATGAGACCAAACAGAGCTACATCAGGCAGCTACGTAGGTACTGACTGTGTAATTACAGTCAGTTATATGTTTTACTCCGCAAACTGATATTATGATAATGTAGAGGGCTCTAAGAGAATATAGTCCTCCACCCCTACCTCTCTCTCTCTCCCTCCCTCTCAAATTAGACTCCCTTGATGTCACCCTCACCACCCACCCAGAGATAATTCAATAACCCGTGCACACACACACACACACACATGCACAGCTTTAGCTGCTCAATCAAAACTGATAATAATAATAACCGTTGTGCTAATTATTACATTTAGAAGCCATTTCATATACTGTATATTTTATTATCATATTACTTCTGCTGGAGGTTTTTCTCTGTGCTGCTTCTATGTGTGTCTGTGTGTGTGTGAGACTGCCAATGCCCCCATGTTAAATTGATGCCACTCTATTTGCCATGGCTTACTTTTGGACAGACATCAAACGGAACAGATGTGTGTGTTTAGCCTCTGATGTATAGAGCTCCAGCCCCTAGCATACACTGAAGGGCTAAGAGCTACTGGCTTATTATGTTCACTGCCATGCAGCTGGCATAGACAATAACAACAAAGCAGACATTTAGTGTGACTTCTCAGAAGGGTATTGCTATAAATTTGTGCATTGTGTTTGTGTTTGCGTGAATATGCCTGTGTGTGTCTGCTGTGAGTGAGGGCACAGATGAAGTGATCAAGTCGACAGCTTGCCGAGCTGTGATTGTCACTGATCGCCCCCCCCCCGTCCTAGGGAAAAACAGTGCCATCTGCCACAGGCAATGCCAGCTTGGCACGCCCTACCCAGGCTAAACTAAAGAGGGCAGGGGAGCTGAGAACAATTTAATATAGGATACAAGGTGTGTGTGTGTGTGTGTGTGTGTGTGTGCGTGTGAAATCTAAAACTGCTTGTTATACTTATCCTAATCATATTCATCTATAAACATCATCAGTCCTCCCATAAAGTGCTTTAGAGTGTAATGACTAAAGGAGGAATCCAACTGGGATATCTTCAAGGGCCTCTTTAATTTGCTTTAACTTGTCTATTCATAGGTTTAGCGGGTTTATCAATCATCCTGTTTCGCGGTCTCCTTCAGGTTCTCCAACATCATCATGCGGTCCACGAGATCTCCTATATCGCCAAGGACATCACAGACCACAGAGCCTTCGGCTACGTCTGCGGGAAGGAAGGGAACCACCGCTTCGTGGCAATCAAGACTGCTCAGTCGGTGAGTGTCTTTGGGTGCCCGTGTGTGCACGAGTGTGTGAAGGAAGTATTTGCGCACGTTCACCATTCCCCTGTGTGCGAAGGTTAATGTATGATCCGTCATTGTCTTTTCTCAATAGCATGAACCCCTTGACATTTAGATAAGGACCCTTGAAAACCAACTGCTGTCCCATTGTGCTGTTCATTAAACACACTGTTTACACTGTAGAGGGCTACATTTTGTGTGTGTATACGTGTGTATTTCTGTCAGTGTGTGAGTGTGTTCAGTCCCGCAACAACATATATATGTGATCCTAAGTACCCCTCTTGGACCTGTTATTATTGTTGTTGCTCTTATTGTGTCTATGCGCCTGCCTTGTTTAGTGTGGCTCCAGCTGGTGCGCTCTGTAGCCATATTGATTTCCCATAGTGAGTCAATGAGGGTTTGAGTGTGTGTCACCAGATCTAATGGCATATCCATCCTCCTAGGACCATGAACCGTGCCTCCTTGACTTAGATAAATACTCAGTGTCTCACACACACACACACACACACACACACCACTGGGGACATCAGGTTCTCCTCCACATACACAACCAGCTGAACTCCTTGTCACACGCCAAAACGGTTGCTCTCCAAATGTTGCGGCGCCGAACACTATTTTACAATGCAAAGTTCTCCTCGGTCAGCTAAGCTGTCATTTACCTGATGTGTGCCTGAGGAAAGGTCAGAATGATTTTCTCCTGCCTGTTGATGAGTCGGACCGGCCATCACTCAGACTATTAGTTGTAGAGCAGAGAGCAGGAAGGTGGAGGCAAAGCTGTTTACACATACAGAGCTGATGGTTCAGGCTGTAATTGGAACGTAACCACTTTGATGTGAATTAACAAAGCATCTCTGTCAGCACGGAGACCAAGACTAAAACTTGTTCCTAACAGGCCAATTTGGGGGTAAATTCTAAAGTAATTGGATTTTCGCTCTCAAGTCTTTTGCAAAGGCCATTTTCAAAGCCTTGGAGCGCAAAAAACAAGGAGTTTCAGTGGAGATGGAACTACACTAATTGCATAGCAAATAGTTGGCGATGTCGCCCTATAAACATTTTCTCAATACATCACGGTCTTTGTTATACTTTTCTGTAACAGAATTATCATTATAATGAATATATATTTTTCCTTTTTCTGAATCAAGTTTATAGGATGAGCCTTTTAGCGTGTATTTTGGAAACACCATAAAAAACATGAACTAAAGAGAAAGAAGAAAGAAAGAGAAAGGACAAATTATGAGGATTTAGCAACATTGGAGAATTTGGATTTTAAAGCAAATGTCCTGTACGAACACATTAACACAGCTAAGAAGCATTTTGTCAGTGTGATTATTGCAACACAACTAGTTTGGCTTTGATTGTTATGCTATTAGAATAATGTATATTTAGTTTGACTGCTTAGCAACAGTTCTGACTTGTATTACGTTAAGTAGTGGTAATATTTGTCAAATGTCTATTCCCGCTGCATTATTAAAAACTTAGTATAGTAGCTTAAAAACTTTAAGCTATGCAAAACATCAATGGTATTATAAATAGAAGAGTCATGGAATATGTAGCAATTTATCTGTTGACACGCTCTCTCTTGCCTTTAGCGTGTGATCATTATGGATGTCACAACCTCTTATGTTCAGCCTTTCTGGAGGTTGTCAAGAGGCATTTTGAAAAATGTGGAAAACTCAACTTGTATTAAATTTAGATGAGAGAAGGGAGGGAAATTCACATACACCAATAAATTAAATTAAACCAATTCACGCTTCACAAAGTAACTCCTGTAATTCATCACTGCAGGAACATCTTGAATTGATGATATAGCTCAGCTTAGGGAATCCAAGATGACATTAGCCTTTATGTTTTCATTTTCTCAGGCAGGTCTTCCGGTCAGTGAGCATATCAAACAGGAATACAGTGTACCTGTGATGGAAGTCTTTACTGCTTATTGGCTGAGCTACGGAATATTGTCATCAGAATAAGGAATTCTGTAGACATTTTGATAAAAACAGATGGAGTGAGACGTAAGGATTAATGAAAAGAGGATTATAGTGTAAAAAAAACAAAACAAAACAGGAACATATTTGATTAAAAGTGCTCCAAATAACCCAAAATTTCAGCACAATCCGCGTTAATACAGGGCTCGGACAGAAATCAAACACTTCTCCTGGCCTGGAGCCAGCAGCCGACGTTATAATGTGCTGCTGCAATAGGAATATTAAATCTTTAATAGTAACATTTATATTTTAGATTCAGACATGACTCAAACCATTGTCTGCACATTAGGTCTGACCCAACAGGTCCTGGGCAGGCTCAGGGCGGGTTGTAGACCTCCCGTGTATTTCATGTTCACTCTGCCGGTAGTTACTTCTTGTAGGAAGACAACACTAAACTACAACTAATTAATGCAAGGCAGCTTTCAGTCTGTGAACTCTGACTGCATTTCACATAGATCCACATCAATAATTGATTAGGACTTCAAGGAGCACTCTAATTCTGTTCTCCTACTTTGGGGTTGCTGTGACAGTAATTAGAAGTTGCGAGTCAAGTCGTGTAACTGGTGTGTTCTCGGTGTGTCTCGCCCACCTGACAGAAAGGTGGTACGAGCTAATCTAGGGGCCCGAGTATCTGCCGGAGAAGGAGTGTGTAGTGATTGTGTAGATAAGTGTGTAGAGGCTCATTACCTGACTTGTGGGACTTTGTGTGCAGACGTGTGATTGTCTTCGTCTGGTTTCCAGATCCCAGTCACAGACGACAGCCTTTGGTTAGTGATTCACAAGGTGTACTACAGGCTCTGTGAGGGATGATTTGCAAATGTCACCGCTTTCCCTGAGGGACTTAGCAATGTTAAACCGAGTGTGGTAACAGAAATCAAAACAATGAATCCACTCTATTTTTAAATAAATATTTGAATATTAAATATATATTTAAACATTTGCAGCTGTTTTAATATACTGGGTAATTGCGGAAAATAGCCAAATTGTGCTTGGTTCCATGCAAAAAGTTGTTTTTATTTCATTTAATTTTGACACGCCGGACACTCAGCGATGGAGCAAAAAGGAAACGAGAGCCTTGATAGTGAAAATACCTGCTTACAACGCAGGAGATAACAAGAAAGCGTTTAATGCAGTCCGCCATCGGAGGTCATTAATCAGCTCACGTATGTTGGTACAGAGATGGAATCATAACGCAGGGCGCACAGGGGAACTGAGAGCGTGTGTGAAGAGAGCTGTGTGTGTTGATATGTACTTGTGCTTTTAGGCTGAGCCCGTGATTCTGGACCTGCGGGACTTGTTCCAGCTCATCTACGAGATAAAGCAGAGAGAGGAGATGGAGAAGAAGGCCCAGAAAGACAAACAGTGTGAGCAGGCCGTCTACCAGGTACACATAGCACCGCTCTGACAACTGCCTCTCTTTTCTTTAGGCTTACACTAATCATCTGTCGTAAGTATAATTACCTTAATCCGAGACACTCTCGACAGACAAGTCAAGGACGACATTAAGGAGCCAAAAGCATCAAAGCGAGCAAATGACATATGGAGCACTGATTTCACGAGGAAATCACTGCCGCCATCTGCCCATTGTACTTACTTCTCATCTCTTTGCATCTCTTGTTTAATTTCTCTTCAACTCTCCCTCTGTCTTTCATCTCTCTCTCTCTCTCGCTCTCTCTTGATGATTGCCAAATGATTATCTGAATGCCAGGAAGCTGCCACATCTTCCTGCACTTGCCGCCTACTCTTTCTTCTCCACTGGCTTAACTCTCCGCCTCTTCCCTCTCTTCTGTCTTCTCCCCTCCGACCCCCCTTTTTTTTGATCTCTCTTCCCCGCTGCTGCTCATCTGCAGACAATACTGGAGGAGGATCTGGAGGACCCGGTCTACCAGGTAACTCTCCGATCAGTCAAATCCCTCCTTTCACCCGCTGCACTCTCTTCGTTCAGCTTGCTCCTCTCTGTGTGCACTGTGGGGAGACAGTCCCTCTTTGGTTACACCGTGGCAGTGTGTTAGCAGGACAATATGTCCAGTTTGGAGGCTCAGATGTCCACGTATGTGTGCGTGGAGTTGACAACAGTAGGAAACGCTCGTCTGCGTGTCAGTGTGCATGTCTGCCAGTTGGGGTGCATGATTAGCGGAAAAATCTATGAGTTTCTCAGTTGCTGTGGATCCGCTCGATTTCTCCTCAATGTGTCACCGGGATCTATCTGTCAATTGCTTTTTAATAAGCACGTATTGACAATGCCATTTGACTAATCACCTCTGCAATTTCCACTCTTTTCTCTCAAATGCTCTGCTTTCCAATTTCTCTCTTTTCCTCTCCTCCCTCCGCTGCTGATGTTGTAGTACATTGTGTTTGAGGCGGGACACGAGCCCATCCGTGACCAATCAGAAGAGAGCATTTATCAGGTATTCACAAGCTTGTCTGAATGATATCCTCTCCATCATCTACACAACTGGAAAACATTTACCACTCTTTCAAGAAGGAGATTTAAAGCCGGTCAATAGGTATTAGCTACCAATCTAAAGTCGTGGCCCGCTGATAAAATTATCGACTTTTTTTTTCCGTCATAAAAATGTAGAGTGAAAATAAAAGCCGGCATCAGGAGCGTGCAGCCAACACTCCCCAGAGCGGCCAAAAATCGAGAGCGACGCCAGGGAGACGGGCCATTTTCTGGGCGCACTCCTCAGATGGGCGGGTAGAACTCTCTGGGAAATAGAGGGGAGGGCATTGTGTGTGTGCGTGTGTGTGGAGGGGATAGAGGTTATTCCTAGTCTGTGTGGAAGGCAGACCCCCCTCCCCTTCTTTTCCCGAGGAGATGAAAGAAAGCGGGGGAAAGAAAGATTAATCACCAGCCTCTCGTTTGATCTTTAAATAAAATGGATTGAAAATAGATGGAGAGTTGGTGTGTGCACAAACACACACACACACACATTCAAACCACCCCCCCCCACACACACACACAAGGCGCAAGAAACATGTGTCACAGCCAGCCTGCAGCCGCAGAGGAGCTAATGTATGAATAAAGATGGCACTTTCTGGAAATAAACACGTAAAAGAAGTAAACAAGGCACTGAGACGAGGACAGAGAATGGGACAGGCTGTCCTACACAGACATCCACCATTTCATTAGTGGTACTTTTTATTAACATTAACCATACGGTGTTATCGGAGCCTTTGGGTTTGGGAAATTATAAAAACCAGAGTGACGCCAACAAAGTGGAATTGGAGGATTCCTACAGTATATCAGCGGTTTGCCATCGGTTCGAAGCCTCATTGTTTCTCCTCGTTCCACACACTGTCAAATCTATCTGAATGTGTGACACAGAGATATTACATGTCACTATGTGTGTGACAATCTGGGTTATTACATGTCTGTGTCTGTGATAAGCAGTCTTGCCCATTCTTTATTAGAAAGAGAGCAGCTCAGTGACAGAGTGAGCAACGGGGGTTGATCACCCCGCGCTGATAGACCGCTTACTGATTAGTCTAGTAGATGAGTTCTCACTCCACAGATTTCCCCCCGTATCTTACCCCCACGCCAAGCGGAGCAGCACGGCACCCGGTGTCAGCGCACATGTCGTTGCTGTCGTCCGACTGATGCGGGTGTCATTTTGACACCCAGTGCCCACGTTGTGTAAGGTGCAAATGCACCCGTGCCCATCTGTGCTCCCGTGGGCGTGTTGGTCTAAAAATGAGGAGCAGTCAGGTAAATTGTTGGTTCATTGCGATCACGGGGCAACAGAATGCGTTTGTGCCTTAAACCAACCAAGTCTAAGCGTGAGGCTGTTATTACGTCGTGTTTTTCTGCTATTTAATAAGTATTCAGATGCTCCTTGCATATGCGGGTTCTCAACACACGTGCGCTCTTCGGCGAGCTTCTGTTCCCCGCCTGATGTCCGGACATCGCTCGCTGCTCTGCCCTGTTACGCCAAGTCTAGTCTCCGCCATCTCAATAGAAATGAACCATGTTTAAGCTCACGTGGTTCTTAAGCCATGCTCCGTAGATCATCTAAATAGGGCCCGCGTGCACACACACACACACACACTTACACAGAGTACTAGTGATTGATTTGATTGTTGCGAAGCCAGGCTGAAACAGTGATGAGTAAAGATTGCTTCCCCGTTTGACTGATCTAGAGATAACAGGTTCTCTCGGCTGTTTATTGGCTGATTGTGTAGGTTCCGACCAGTCAGCAGAAGGAAGGGGTCTATGACGTCCCAAAGCGACACCCAGTGAGTTACCGTGTGTTTGCCCCTGTCCCTTCCCCCCCAAAGCCTGCCTCCCCCACTCAGACAAACCTCTCAGCTGTCTCAGCATTGTTCTATTCAGCTTTAAAAACACCATTCAGCGTCCTCTCCGCTATTTTCGAACGAATCTCGCCATTCTAGCATGTGTCCCAAACGGTGACCTAGCGCGTCTGCGATTTTTCTCTGAGAGGTTTGCTGGGACCCAGTGCTCTGTGCGGTGTGCTACGCTACTGTTCTGCTTGCAATGGTGCTGTGGTGGTTGGTGCCCTTCTGCCTGTTCCTGATGGTTAACTGGGATGGTGTGCTGTGACTGCATGTCAGTTGGCTTCATAAAGCATGCCTGGCCGTGGTTTGCTCGCGGTGAATCCAATATACGCCTGCATGACCTTACCGCAGATTATGTGGAAGACACATTTTGTGACTGCTGTGACTTTCTTTTAGTGATGTGAATTATACGATTTACCATAAAAGTGCATGGCCTCATAATTCTGAATCTATAGGATGTTGAACAGCTCCTCACCCCATCAATGCATACCAGTCAGGCTGTTAGTCATGGTAATATATGTCAGAATTTGTGTGCGTATGTGTGTATGAATGTATGCGTTTCTGTGCTCTTGGTTTTTGCTTCCGCTGCCAGTAGTTATAATGAAAGATGACCTTGGCCGCTGTCAGGCTGTACTATAACTCAGCTGCTCTTTATCTGCCTATAAAGATGCTATATTCCATCCTGATTTAATCTGCTAAAATCTTCACATTCATAATAACCAGGTCAGTGCTCCACGCGTGTGTGAAGCACAGGTGCACACGTATTCGCTCACACCGGTGCGTATCGTAGGTGAACACTGCTTTGCTCCTCGTTACTACTCTAGAGTCCAGTATTCCCACATTCCTCTCAGAGCTCATCATCTGTGTGTGTGTGTATTCACCTCCTAAACATGACTCCTCCATGTGGCTACACAGTGAAAAAATCGTATTCCAAATGTAAGCGATACGGGTGTGTTTTCCCCCTTTGTTCCGATTAGTTTAGGCAGGATTGAGCCGAGCAATCATACTCAGTGTGGACCAAAACAACCACTTAAATGCATTTAAGGCAAAAATGCAAGCTGGATGCACGGATGGAAATTCATAGGATTTCTCCCCTTCTCTGAATACACACCATGTGCTGAGGAAATGTAGAGGTGGCTTGCTCCAACTTAGACATTTAAGTCCTTGAATAATTGATTTACTGTTACATAAGCCAGGTCTCTAGGTAGCTGGTTTGAAGTACTGTGATTTGTGCCAATTTTTGGCTGCATTAGGGTGATAGGATATTGGTGGTTAGCACTGTCTCCTCCTCAGCTAGCAGGTGCTGATTAGTTCTTATTGCCTTAATCACAGTAAAACCAAGGTTTTAACCTTCATGTTCATGCACTGCGACCATGAAGAAAAAGCCTCTGATCACAAACTCTGAAGTGGTTCATTCGTTGTGTTAATGTGAACTAAATGGAACTGCTGAGGCCCATTCTGCAATGCTGTCAAATGAATCTTGTTAACAATCAATGACATTCATAATGCATAAACATAAATGACCAAAGCAGACCACGTGCAAAAACAGGTCCCATGAAGTTCTCTCTGTACTGTCCTCCCATAGTGGGATGGTAAACTGCTCCTTTCATCGCTGTTGAAGATATAATAAAGGCTCTGCATAATGTGACACAATTTGAGTTCTCCTGGACGTCTGTTTGCCGTCCGCTGGCATTGTTTTGCTTGGTGTACGGCTTAAATGATGATACATGACAGCGCTGTCACTTTACGTTACACAGCCCTGTCTTCCCGTTCCTGACCAATGAAAGAAATTCACATTTTTTATCCAACAAAAGTCATGAAGAAAGCACCTTTCTTCTTCTTTGATCATTCATTGATTTTGACCAGAGTAAATGGACTGCGGTTTGGATGTGATGCTATGCTCTCGTGGTTTTGAGGTACCGTAGCATTTGTGCTGTTCCCCTTCTCTCGTCACCCAGCCCACAACACATGCTGTTATTTGGATTGCTTTTCTGTTGGCAGGTGTCTGAATGTGAATAAGTCCAATATTTCTCTCCTGTGCAGACTATTGGACCACTCATCCATTCATGTGTGAATGTATTTAAGGTTTTCCTATTTCAGTCTCAGTCAGAGGAAGCACATATAATCCCATATGAATGATCACACTTTTGTTGATGAATAATAGAGTAGTAAATGGAGTATAAAAATGTTTACAAATCACTGTTTTCTGAGGGTTCATTTATGTTGCACATCAAGAATTAAACATAAAACCCAAAGCATCTGTTGTAACATTTAGATGTAAGCAAAGGCAGCAGGTTTCTTCCTAATGTGGTCTATTATGCTTTTTAAATTGTTTATTGTGATTTGCTCGTGTTTATTTAATTGCCGGGAAGGTTCATTGTCTTCTCGGCAGAAGGACCGAATTCGGTCAGATGAGTCAGATGGGATCGCTGTTTGTACGCGGCGTACCTTGGATGAAATGATACCACAGACAGATGTGCAGCCTCCTGTCTGAAGCAATCTCTTCTGTTGTTTACTCTGTAACTCTCCTAAATGATGACAAATCAATAAAACACACCACACACACACTCGCAGAGACCCGAGCCATTTCAATCTACTGAGCCCTTGACCCTTTAAGAACTAAGAGTGTGTGGTGAATCAACAGTGGCCCTCATTTCCACATATAGAGGTCAGCAAATTTCCACCAACACAGCCAAGCATATCAATCCACTCAAACCCTGAATTACTATATGATATATTGATGTGAACCCTGGCCATCGCTGTAAAATATGTCTCATAATCAGGCTACGGTCAGGCTCAAATGATGCCATGTGAGTAAAAGACAGGGGGCGATGCACGTAGACCGCGTGTTTGTTGCGAGTGCGTGTGTGTGTTTGTGTTTGTGTTGGTACGTGACCGTTTGGCAGTGTTGTAGGCACGCTGCCAGCGTGATCGGTCACACAGCGGGTGATCAGCAAGGTGGCATTAATTAAAGGTGCCACGTTAATTGTATGCAGAACACATGTGCACGCGTAATTACTGTTTCCCTGGAGACGTCTAATTGATAGGTGACAGCTGTACTGATAAAGATAAAGGGATGGGCAAAGTGATGGCGAGCGCTCGTAATGGGCACGGAAGGATAATTGGCAGGGCAAGAGGAAGAGACAGACCGATGGACAGGACGCACAAAGGAAAAGGGAAAAGCAGCCCAGGGGGCGCACGGTGCAGCTAGGAAGGTTGAAGCAATGTTAGAATCAAACAACGCTAACTTTATGTAAGGATAGATAGATAGATAGATAGATAGATAGATAGATAGATAGATAGATAGATAGATAGATAGATAGATAGATAGATAGATAGATAGATAGATAGATAGATAGATAGCACAGAGATAAAACGAACTAGCAGCTAAGGGGCTGACTGTATTCATTAACGAAGCACAGCGCGCCTCTTCGCTCTTCCGTGCGGATGTCGGTTAATCCAGGCCTTCTTGGCGTCTGTCTCCTGCTCCGTGGTTCCTGACACGGGAGAGGAGGCTTTACAGAAACACAATGGAGTTTAAACCTCAGCGCAGACAGTTGTAGTTTAGACTAAAGGTGGGGATGATCTCTAAACCCCTTTAAATCTTCAGTTGCTCTCTTGAGTCTGGCAAGAGCACTTCTCTGACAAGTCCCAGTGTGCGTGTGCGTGTGTGTGTGTGTGTGTGTTTGTGTGTGTGTGTGTGATCATAATCCCCCCCCCTCACTTCACCACACTCTCCTCCATCTCTTTGTTTGAGAAACAACTAATATGTCTGCGTACACCTTTTCATCATCCTTGCCATCTAATTCTCGGGTTGTGATTGCAGAAGGAACATCAACCCACCCATAATCATCATCATCATCATCCTCCTCATCAACAACAAAACTCTGAGCAGCAGCCACAGCTGCCGACTGCGGCTGATCTGATAGACTTCGGCCCGGATATATTGACTCAGGTAAGGTGTTAACAAACACACAGCTCAGCTTAGGACTCTTGTGTGTTTGCACAATCTAAAGCTTGGAGGGGTTTAAGGGTTTATGAACAGGGAACATTCTGTCGTGATGGTAACCTGCCAACCCTTACGAGCTGCTTCTTCACGCACATTTCTAGACGAACTCCTCCCGCCTCCTTTCGTCCGTACTGCACCACTTTTGTTCTTCTGTAGTCATAGGTCGCCCGCAGTCACCCCTGACTCATGACCCGTGCAATTCAATGAATAAAACATGCAACCTTACTGTTGCCATAGTAACCCGATTTAGGCAGGAGAAGGTTATAGATTGCCTTGTGTTCACGTGTGTGCGTCTGCGTGTGCGTGTGTGTGAGCTAGATGAGGCAGAGAAACACTCCAATTGCTCCGAGTGCAGGTTCGTTCAGGACGCAAAGGTCAGGATGTTTGTCAGAGAAGTGGTGGAGGTCATGAGGTTAGCCGACAGTCTCCCCTACACACTGACACACACACACACACACTCTCACACTGCGTGCAGCACAGTAATAAAGCACTCATAACACTCCCGATAATCACTCCGACCCGACCTCGCCAACCCATTTCCCTGTACATAAAAAATATCGAGTCTAATCACTTGATTATAAGTGGACAGAAATCCTGTAAAACCTCCAAATTCTCGTCCTATTTGAACCTTCACTCCAGCGACATCACCGTTTGAAGAACATCCGCAAAATGTCTTCTTCCCCCCGGTTGATATTGACTCAGAGTGCTTGGGCATTCACAAAGTATTATGGGAATTTATAGTGTTTTTCAGATGCAGAAGAGGGTGTTATGATTCTTTTTGTCAGTTTAATCCCACGGACACGCTGTTATCAGTCCTTCTGGATGGCAACCGCACTATTTCGGATATCATGGCTATCTAGTTTATCATTGCGAGTCGATCTTTATCTGCTACGCGAGGCTCTGTACCAGTAATAGTCCATTTTACTGCCTCCTATCTCGCTCCTCTCGTCAGAAAAAGCTAACATTTCTATTCAGACCAATAACTGTAAAATATCATGCTTGCAGATTCATTATCTGATAGATGTTCTATGGTGTACGTATGACCTATGATGAGTTGAACGAGAGGGAAGATATTCTAAGAACATTCATTATCGCAAAAGAAATTATACGGACCCATGATTTATGCAAATCTCTGACCACGTATTCCAGGCTTAAAATTCCTTTATCAACTAAAAATAGAGATTCCTTCGCTTGCCACTGGCCTAAAGATATTATTAATGTACGAGAGGCAGCGATACTGAAGAGGAGGATCGGGGAGGAAGAGGAGCTTCACTATAAAAGGAAAAATTCGGATCAAATAGTAAAGCTGCCGTCTTTGATATGGTTTCCCTCTGAGGCACGGCGCACATCTTTCACGTCACGGTGTGCCACGGTGTGGTCGTCTTGTTTAGAACCGGCTGATGGAAAACAGCTGTATGACATAAATATAAGATCGTTTGAGGTGGGTATGTCATCCTAATCAACCATTCCATCTCATTACTCCATCTCTCCTTACCCTCTGTTAGCTGTTCTGTGTTGCTGTCTCAGGGTCCAGGTAGGTACCAAATTACAAACTTGCGTGTACGTGTGTGTTGTGTTGTGTTGCGTTGTGTTGCATGCAGTATGCGACGCATGGTTCACCTAAACTTACGTGTCACCTGACGATGTGAATGTAGGAATCGTGAGCCTGAATGTCAGCGTGTGCTTTCTCTGATTCTCAGAATATCAACCAGTTAGAGATTTTTGGAGACATGTCCACGCCCCCTGACATCACCTCTCCATCGGTGAGTGGAACTACAGGGAGTCGCACTGCGTTAACTGACAGAGCGTTTGCCCTAACGTGTCCTTTCGCTTGTTTTCCTTCAAATTACGGCAACCGGCGCAGACCCCCGCCTCTCCGGCCAACACCCTCGACCCCTCCCAGGGCCTGCAGCCGCCCACGGAACTGTTTGCTCCCTTCAATCCTGCATCTGTGCCCTCAGGTAGGAGAACCCAGTTTGTTTTCTGCTTAACCACATCATTGCTACGATGCAGGACGGGAAAAGAAAACAAGAAGAGGAAGCGGGTTGAGAGCAGAGATGAATGGGAGCCGGAGCTTCAGAGACGGAGGGCAGAGGAGAGCAGTCTGAGATAAATATAAAAGGAAGGAATAGAGATGAAATGTATATTAGGGAAGAGGGGAGAAAAGGTGGAGCTGGTTGTGTGTAGAATATGAATTAGATCATTAGCTTGCTGCCTCAGACACCGCTGATTCACCTGTGGCTGAGGCAACTGTGGCGGTCGGAGGGAAAGTAATAAAACATGCCGAGACGATTGTAGTAAGAATTCCTCGGTATGCACGGAGCGTCTGTGCATTAGAAATTGGCGTGTACCTCAAAGTTTCCCCGGTTCGAACCTCCGCTCCCCTCCTCAGCCGCGTTCGCCTCTCCTCCTCGCTCTCCTCTCTCCCTCTGTGCATGCATATATCAGCGTTGTGGGGCAGCCAAGGTTAGACGTCGACTTTCCCCGCTGTAGGTAACCACCGGAGACTGGAGAGTAACAACTGTGCGACAGAATACGCCACCGCTGATGAGTTTGAGCGAGTTTAATGAGCGTGTGTCGAGCTCTGCCTTCTCATAATGACTTTGCCTCATTCAGGAGGTAATTATGATAGTTCACTGTGGCCATTAAGAGACACCGCGTTAGCTGCAGGCAGATGTAAAGCAGTGCTTTCAGGTGATGTACGGTATGAGGTTGTGTGTGTGTGTGTGTGGGTAATGGAAAAGCAGTGGTGTCCTAACACTCGGGGTCAGTAAAACGAAACACAGTATCAGTGTTTTTGTGTTCCCGTTTCATCCTTGAACCATCTTCCCAGGTTACGTGACCATGGGAGCGGTGCCCCCAGGCCACTGGTCCCAACAGGCCTTTGCTGCCCAAACACCCCTGGCGTTTGGAGTCCAGTCTCCCCTCGGCCCAGTGGCCCAGGTGCTGCCAGGCGGCCAGCCTCTCATCTGGGGCCAGGCCAATCTCTTCCCCACCACCCAGCAGCAGTGGGCAGCCATGGCAGCGGGAGCCTTCCCCCCCACAGCCTACCTCCCCGCCCAGCCGGTGGGCACCTTGCCCGCTGCCATGTTCCAGACTCTCACCCCCGTCACGACCGTGACTCCGGCCGGCGAGAGCCATTCAGGTGCTGGGGCTTGTGCTTCAGCTTCCTCCCCGTCAACGCCAACGAGTCCGCAGCACGGGGAGCGGGGAAAGAAGATGGGAAAGGAGATTTTCAAGGTAAGGAGATGAATAAATCCAAGGACAGAATCTCTAATCCACGTGGAACGCCACTTTATTTTCCACTTCAGCTGTTACTGCACAATGTGCTCCCGTAAATTTGCTGAGATAAATATGACAGAAGGGGCCCTTTGAAATCTTGGTGGGACGCAACCTGACATTTATCCTTAATTACATAAAGTACAAGTAACCATTGTAAACTTAACACTGAAACTTAACAATGTGTAGAGCCTGAACATAACAATTTCCATATAAAAAGACTCTACTGGCACTGGAGGACCTATATTTTGCTCCTTTAGTGAGCCTTTTAATACCTTGGACAGGTACAATGGTGGCATTGACTGTTTGCAAATGAGCCACAGCTCTGATTTGTTCTCTCCAAATCGCTGCCGTCCAGACTGGAAGACATTTTCCAAATGTAAATAACAAGACGTGTGCAAAATTCAAACGGTCACTTACGAACAGCAGCGAGTTCATTTAGAGTTTAGTGAATTGTAACGCAGCAATACGCTCCAATCCAGAACTCCTCGTTAAAAACGGCATTTTCACAAAGACCAAATCGGAGTCCGTGAAGATTGAGAAAGTTTTATCGTTTCGCATTTTCTGGGCTGTTACACACACGGATGAGACCCACGTGAGAAAGAACCACCTGTAGGTATCACGCCCTCAGCGTCGCTCACATCGGATTTGTCAGATTACGCCCCGTTGAAGCTGCCGCTCGATCGATGCAGTCATGTGATGTTGACGAATGCCTCCCCTCCCCCGCGCCTCTAGGATTTCCAGCTGGCGAAGCCTCCGACCGTTCGCAAGAAGGCTGAACAGCCCAACCTAGCAGGGACCTCAGACGCATTCACTTCTTATTTCAGCCGCGTGGGCACGGCCCAGGACACGGACGACTGTGATGACTTTGACATTTCTCAAATGAACCTGACACCTGTCACCTCCACAACGCCATCCACCAACTCACGTAAGGACAAATCCACCAGTACACAGGACTCAGCCTGATGTCAGACTTTCACACATTTACAGTACAGTCTACACACACACACACACACACACACACACACGTTCTTAATGTATCAGAGGATATCATCTCTGAAACTATCTTCAGTCTAATCCGCAGTGAAAGTGATTGATTGTCTCCCTCTCTCTCTCGTCCACCCCTGCAGCACCCACCCCGGCTCCTAGGCAGAGCTCTCCCTCCAAGTCCTCAGCCTCCCATGTCAGTGACCCCCCCACAGACGCCACGGACCCGCCCACAGATGACTCATTTGGGGAGGCAGAGGGCAGTCCTAGTCGCAGTGGAGAGGAAGATGCTGTGAGTGTGGGTGTGTCTGTCCATGTGTGTGTGTGCGGGTCGGATAAGTTGAGTGTGTGTGCTTTTAATAAGTAGCTCCTTATGCTGCTGTAACCTGTGCGGCGCGTTGAGATCGGCTGATTAATCGCCTTTATAGAGGCGTCGGCGAGCCAGGTAATCACTTTTGCTGATTAGAGGCTGACTCTGTGGTGTCCCTTGGTGTGTGTGTGTGCGTGTGTGTGTGTGTGTTTGTTTCAGTATACGTGAAAGCAAGAGCATAGCCTGTGTGTATGTGTTTGTGTGTGGTCAGGATAGCGTTAAATTAGCTGGTGGAATTGTCAGAGACATCATTAAGCTGTTATTAATAACAGCAGGGCAGCATCCATACATCACCTGCTGCTATAAGGACGGACTCATCTTTGGCGTGATGAAGGAGGAACACGGCCCCAAGTCTTCCTCCATGTGCAGTCATTATTTAGCCATAAGCACCGACGTTACATCTGAGAAAGTGGCAGAAACATTTTGTGGGCCGGGCCTCTGCTTTCGCTGAAGTCCTTGTAGACTGTGACCTTCTAGAAACACCACTTTCTCTCCCGACCCTTTCTTTCTTTCTTTCTTTCTTTCTTTCTTTCTTTCTCTCTTCTCTTGTTTTTTTTTTTTTCTTCTATTCTAGCTCGTGTTCTCCTTCTCGCATTTGCTCTCCAGGCGTGAACCATTAGTTTTATGCGTCAGGCCCAGTCAGTTATTGAAAAAACGAGAAGAGGAAAAAAAAACAACAACAACAACAACAACAACACGTCTTTCACACTGCTGAAAATGTCACCGGACCTGAATAACACAAAGGACCCTTACACAACCGAGAAATGAATGTGTGCTGATGGCAGCTAGGAGGGAGCGGGTTGGGAAAGGTTACCGAGAATGAGAGAAAGACAGGAAAGATGGAATGAATGGAGAAAAAAATCGCCTCCCACTTCTTTTTGGAGGGCGACGCGGCGAAAGGCAAAACGCGGCGGATCGATTGAATGAACTCTGGAGAGGCTTTCATGGGGAGGTGGAAATGAGTTCTAGTGTGTGTGCATGTGTGTGTGCGTGCGTGTGTGTGTGTGCGTGAATGGGAGAGAGTGACAACGTGGGCTGTAGTTCCAAACTCCCGACGTCCTGATTCTCCTTCACAGCTCTGATGCGTCCTCTCTCTGCTTCCTGTTTACGTCGGTTCTTGTAGTGCTAATGATCCTGCTCTCCTTCTTTCACGTTTCTTTTTTCTCTGTTCCCTCCCTCTCCTCTTCCTTTCCCCATTAATCTTCTTTCCTCCCTTTCCTCTCTTCCGGCCGTTCCGTCCCCCGTACAGGCATGTGGTTCTGGGTCCCCCTGCCCCAGCGAGACAGCTGAACCCAGCTCAGACCAGGCCAGTCCAGAGGCTGGGAGCTAGATAGCAGCAGGGCAGGGTAGGTATTGATGCCTCTCCTCCTCCTCCCCCTCCTCCTCCTCCTACACCCTCTTGTCCTTGAATCAATCTTGTAGATGTGCTGTGAGACTTTCATCATTAGCTTTTGCTCTCTTTTGATTTTCCTGTTTGTATTTCCTCCTCCTCCTCCTCCTCCTCCTGCCACCATGCATGCTGTCTTGATGCCACGTGTGCGCCCATGAGTGTGTCGTCTGCGAATGTGTGGTTGTGCACGAGACTTTGCTTGGTCTTTATGGTGTCTGTTTGTTATTTACTGTGATCCTCGTGTCATTGGATCCCTTTGACCGTGCTGCTCCGAGCTGCTCCTTGCGGCTCCTTGCTGCTCCTTGCTGCTCCGTGCTGCTCCTTGCTGCTCCGTGCTGCTCCTTGCTGCTCCGTGCTGCTCCTTGCGGCTCCTTGCTGCTCCTTGCTGCTCGTCGCTGCTCCTTGCTGTCATTGTCTTTTGTTTTGCTCACGTATTCATTAATCACACCCAAAAATTGCCAATAAAGTGACAGCCAGAAGAAAAGGACAATCAGAAAATGTGCACCTCGCTGAACAGGACGTCAGCGCTGTGTGTGCACCGCGCTCATCTCGACAGCTTATCCGGCGTCCTGACGTTATGCTTTATGTGTGTGTGTTTTATGATGTCCTGTAACTGCCAATATTTGTATTTTGGTGAGGAGATTAGAAGTGATGAAGACAAGCAGCCGCTGTCAGGGCCGACTTCAACACAATGACACACACTCCTCCATCCAAACGCACGGCCTGGAAATGTCTGCGAGAGGCTCGTCAACGAGCACCTTCACGTGAACACGCAAACCCGAGGCCTCGCCCACACACACGCCCAGCTAGGACTCCTTAATGATAGCTGTTGGTGTTCACGCTGGGAAAAAGGAGCGGTTGTGTTTTCATCCGATAATACCCGGGTGCCAAGATTAATGACCACCCCAACATAATTGGCGTTAATTAAAACCCAAGAAGTCTTTCCGTCCCCCGCACGCCTGGGGAGGAGGAGGAGCCGCACTCCCCCTGCTGGCTGCTGTCCTCGTGTTCAGACGTCTGAAGGTCTTAAGTGGGAGGATGAATTGTGGGGTCGTGAGCGTTGAGTGTGGCTTCGTCGTGGTAGAGAGACCGCTTTGGCCCTGGTCCACCGATGCCACTCCCATATGGCGTTCAATCACCTCAAATTTAGACATCTTTCCAAACACACACACACACACACACACACCTGCCCATAAGGCCCAATTTCCCCATTCAAACACGGCTGTGACTGATACTGTGACCACCTGTGCTCGTGTTGACGCCAAGGATGGCACGAGCACGCGCGCGGGTGTGTGTGTGTGCATGTTTGTGTGTTTGTCGAGACTGCCCGTCCTCCCCCTCCACAGTGTGTCTCAGACAGACATGTGTTCAGGCTAGTGGGAGGGTAAGTGTTTTTCTAGCGTGATCTCATCATGTCCCGCGAACGCTCCCGAGTCTCAGCCGTGAAATGGTCTGCTTCCACGGTTCAATGAGCAATCTCACATTGCTCTTTCTGCCCAGAGCCTACTCGCACACACACAAACACACACACACACACACATTGTGTGTGTGTGTCCACATGTCCACATGTGCACCAGCCAGACCAGATATTTTCGCCTCCTGGTCGGTGCTACGTGTGGCCGTCATTATCATCATTCATACCTCCACCCGGTGCCTCCATCCTGTCCTCCGTCCTGTCCTCCTTCTGTGGTCGTCAACCCCTCCTCTCTCGACCGGGGTTGATGGGGCTGAAGCGGCCCTGGTTGCCAGTGCTGTTTAGTTGATGCGGGGTGACAGTGTTGGGTTGTGGACCCGGTGCAGGGGTTGAGCTCTCCGTGCTCCCTGTCACTGTCTGTCTCAGCCTCCCTGTCACCTCTCTCTCTCTCTCTCTCTCTCTGGGCGGCTGGCAGCTGCTTTCTGCTGACATCGGGCACAGTTACAGCTCTGTATGTTGTTTTTGCGCACTTCCAGTTGCCCCAGTGGAATTTCAGTTGGATCGGACTTTTACCTCAGTTCGTACCACCTTGAGCAAATCTTGTCTTTGATCTCTAAATTGCTCCTAATTTACAATAAAAACTCAAGAGCTCATCACAACAGCCGGCCGACTGGTGTGGGATTTCACAGACAGGAGGAGGCGGGAAGCCTTTTTGAATTTTGGCACGGTTTTATTTCCCTTATTATTTTTGTACTCCAACCACGAGCACCTGAATGCATCATGACCTCAGTCTGATAGATGGAAGCACGCGAGGATCCAATGAGGACAACATGCGCGCCAAAGTTGCAAATTTTCCAGCCTGTCTGTAATCTCACACATAACGCATACAGACACAGGTGTGTGAAAACAAGTGTGTGTGTGTGTCAGATTAGCGCGACTACTGCTGTTTTCTAAATCGCTGCGGACATTTGAAAAAAACTGTGAAGGAATCGACCAGCGAGTAAATCCGCGGCACCTCGGCCACCGTGTTTCTGTAATTTAAGACTGTTTTCTAAACGCTGCTGTCCTCGCTGTGCCCACCGGGCCGATCCAACGGTAGGGGAGTCACCGGTGTGAGCAGAGAGCCCACGGAGTGCGATTAGGTCACTTTTGACAAAACGCTCTGAGCGCTCCTTTCCACACACCGCGGCCGGGCTCAGATTGTATGTCAGCGACCGGTCGGATCCGTCAACACTCAGCACGAGCTCAAACCCAGCGAGGGACGTCTCCTCCACAGAACGGGACATAATAGACCAGTCAGTGTTCTCCAATCAAGTTGTCCGCATGACAGATTGAACGGCTGGCTGTAATTATGAATGCAATAATAACGGGCCCGTTGTGAGTGCGGCCGGCTCGGCGCTCCGACTGCAGGGTCTTCCATCATCCACTCTTGTCTTCCGGCTCTGTTGGACACGATGACTCATAGCGGCTTTTTCAAGGCGCTGGTTTTTACCTCTGATTCATCCAGGTTCCCCCGGGAGCCTCGAGTGGCAGAGACTTTGCATGCACGATCGACACGTTTGCAAACACTCGTTCTCCACCGCTTTTTTCCATGAGACATCCACATGTAAAGTGCTACTGCCATCTGGTGGTTGTGTTAGGAACAGCAACTTGCAGGCCTCTCACTGCCCGATGATACAAGCGGCTCAGTAAGCGGTATGAATAGAAAAGTCTTTTAATAATGTAACTGTAGCAGCAGGGGGAGTCGATGAACCGTGATTACAAGCAGATTTTGGGGGTTTTTGGAGGGAAATCAAAAGTGTTTGATGTCACTGATGTTGTGTCTTCTTGTGCACAGAAGGGGAAGGACCCTCTCTACGCCCAGATCAACAAGGGGAAGAAATAAAGAGACACACAGGAAGACAGACCTGACCAGCACTGACAGAACAGGAGGAGAGCCTTCAGTTGCGAGCACGTGTGTGTGTGTTTGTGTGTGTGAGAGCGAGAGCGAGAGCGAGAGTGTATGTGTGTGTGTGTCTGTGTCTGTGTCTGTCTGGCATATCTCCCTGCCTGGCCAAGCCCTTCTTCTCTTCTCTGGCTAACAACCTCCCTGGAGGGACCTCCGCCCTCCTCCTGTCCTCCTCCTCCTCCTCCTCCTCCTCTCTGCTGTCTTTTCTCCTCCGAAGAGGAGGAAGAATCCTCTTGGTCATTCACTTTAGACAGGGAGGCTATCAATCACTGAGACGGATCCAGTTCTCCCTCCACTGCGCTGTCTTCTCCTCTTCTCCCTGTGGCAACTCACACCCAGCCTTACAGCCATAAACCGCTCCTCCCTCTCTCCCTCCTTCCTCTCCTCCTTCTCTGCATCTTTGCTCTCACACTCCTTCCTCTGCCTCCAGCCAGAGACTGCGCTGCCAAGGAGGGACCGAAAGGAGCACTGCGTCCCCCGTCTCTGACACACACCTACACACGCACGCTTATTGGGATTGGAACAATCAGCCTGGGCTAAAACGGACAGATGCTGCATCTGCAGCACGGAGCCCCTGCAGGAGGAGCTGGACTCTAATGAGCCTATCAGGGATGGCTCATTACTGGGATCAATGCATCTGATTAGTTTGGTTGGTCGGGGTGTTTTCCTTACTCTCGTGAGTGTCTGCTGGATCACTATGCAGAAATAGACTCTCTGGGAGCTGCTCACACACCATCTACACACACACACACACACACAATGTGCACATACATCACCTTCTTGCATTCACACACAGACACACACGTACACAAAACTCCAGACAAACTGTCATCTCTCATCATCCCTAACGTCGACACACACACACGCACACACACACAGAGTTAATTTGCCAAACGTCTCTCCTCCCAGACAGACTCGTGCAGAGGACAGAGGAGCAGACACATTACGGGACGGGACCCTTAGAGGGATTCTTGCAAGTCAAACAGATTCTGTGATCGAACTGTTCATTCTCTATAGCTTTTGTACAATACTGATTAAAAAAAAGAATAAATTGAAAAATTGAATTTTTATTTTATAAGTCAATCAAGCCGCTGGGGTCAGCTCTATAGGAGTTATAGAGTCAACATGGCTTTAAGATATCTGATTGTTGGTTTGCCAAACTCATTTTGTAAATAACGATGACAACCATTTCATCCACCGGACTTCTGTGCCATAAAATAGGAAGGCTTCAGTTATGCAAATTCTTGATATTACTCAAGCAATATCGATGTTTTAATTTTTCTGTTCATCTTTCTGACTCTGTTGCCGCCTCCCCCTTCTTATCTTTGTTTTCCTTTATGTGCATGGTTAATGTAGGTCTCTGTCTTAGTCTCACTAACTAATTCCTCAGCTCCTCCACTTCGACCACGCACATCCTTATCAGCGCTCAGACAAACTCACTCCCATCTTCATCTGTACCACCATGTGTTCCTGTACTACAACACAGTTTGGAGTACTACAATCCTATGTTTCTGTACTGCAGTTTGATGTTGCTGGCTGTGGTACCCGGTCTAATGTTGCTTCTGTCGTCCATCCCGTCCTCCCACCATATTTTTAAAGATCCAGTGATGCTCCTCCCATCTGTCCGTCTGTCGTTCAGATGCCAAACTGCTCCTGTCTGAGTGTCTGTGTGGACAACAGCGTCCTCGGCTAGAACTACATTAACTGTGATGCCGGTGACTCCCTATTTTATGGCCAGAGTCCCCCATTCCTTTGACAACTCTTTTGGACTTCGATGTTGATCAACTTAAAAATTTCACAACTAGACGATGAGCAAGGACATTGAAATAAAAAGGGAAACGTTGCTGTTTGAGTACATTTCTAGGCCTATTTTAACTTTACCTCAGCTAACAGTTTCTTAATGTAAATTGACACATTATTTTTATCTTTACGAATATGACATTCTACAGTGGGTTTATAGATGATTTTTTCTGTTCTCTTTTGATTTACGTATTCCACCATGTATTACTGTTACAAATAAACACACCCCAAATTAATAATATGTGTATAAACGTCTTGGCTGTAGTCTGTGTGTGTGTGTGTGTGTGAACATGAGAGGGAAAGACTAATGGTGTGTGCCAGGCAGAGGTGACCCCGGTGTGTCTGTAGTCGGTGTGAGGGAATGAGTGCCACACTTTTTGTCGTACTTTAACACAGCTTTAATGGCCTGTCACATTCTGCTATATTAGCTGCCTCTAATGCAAGCTGTCAGAAATGTCATAAACTTTAATAGAATGCCGCCACAAAGTGAGATCGTCAAGTTTTTTTTCCTTCTTCATCCTTTCTTTCTCTTTATGGAAAAGAGCAAAATTAGGAGAAGAATTGAAACTGATTTCGAGCAGCAGTGATAAGTGGATAATCAGCAATGGAAGTAATCTTCAAATCCTTTCATGCTAACTAAAATACAGCTACCACCATGGAAAAATACTTCATGACAAGTACGCATCAAAAGTAATGGTATAGATTGTGAGCAAAGATCCTTATCAGTATTTAAAATAAATACATTTTGATGTATTTGGTATTTGTCAATGGAAAACATCCCAAATCTGACATCACCAATCTTGGAGACCTGGGAATGAAGTCACAAAAATCACCAAATCAGGGACACAAAAACTTTCATGCAAAACCAAGATACCAGATTTTTTCCCACTGTGTGAGATCTCCATTATTAGAGAGCATCAGATTCATAAACTCACATTATTTACTTCTACGATATTACAAATAAACAAACAGACCAAATGAGTAATACGTGTTTTTATGTCTTACTCTCTCTCTGTGCACTGTGTGTATTAAGGCGAACCAGATCCATAAATGAATATTTGTTGGAACACGTGCTTTGATTAAATCTTCCACCTTGTTGTGATGTCTATAAATGTCTTATTGCACAACTCCGAGGTGATGCAGAAGGATTTCCATGCGACAAAATATACATCAGCTAACCAGTAATTACAGCTGTCATATAAACGCCGCGAAGATAAATGTGAAATATTTCTCCTTGATGGAAATATGAAGGTGCATTCCTCTCATATTTGTTATCCACAAACTCCCAAACAGCTTCTCAGAGTGCACACGGACGTGCATGAGGCCTGAGTGGGCCTAAAACGGCTAACTTTGCCTTTTGATGTGGCAAAACTATGATAATAACACTAACAGGATCATCTTAACATTGTACTTGTAAGCTGCATGTGTGTGTGTGTGTGTTTGTGTGTCATATTGTGAATGCCATGTTAAATAGTTTTGTATTCCCTGTAGCTGCCCTGGAATGTTGACCGACCTCTTTTGATTCTTTTCCCTTCATGTTTATCTGGAAGATGAATTTGAATCTGTGGGACAACAATCTGTGGACACACTGATCATCCTTCAACAACACATTTCCACGACTAAACTCATGTTTTAAAGTAAACCAAAACATTCAGCAGGCACGGTGGATGTGTGACCGCAGCTCTCCCGACTGCACCTGCACACTGCACACACCTTTCCGCTCCGACGACACTGAGTCATTAATGTGCGCGTACGCGTCATGCCAGCCCGGCCGCATTCCTGGGGAATCAAAAACACACACACACACACACTGTTGAGGTCTGTGTGCGGTGTTGAGTTCTCTCACTCGACCTGGGCCAGACCCGTTTGACGACCCAGCGTGTTTTCAAAGATGGGTGTGTGTGTGTGTCTCCACTCAGCCTCCTTCCTCCACAGGCTCCAGTGCGCATGGGACGCGCACCTCTGCCGTTCGGAGTCCGTGAGAATCACACACCGATCGCCTGTTTCTGTTCATGGGATTTATGTTTGTCCACGGCCGACGAGATGAGAGACTAAACAAAAGACTCCCCTCACTTTAAAGTCAAAGACTCTGAAGCTCCTGTGGACGTTTGACGCACCATGGCTCAGGTACCGGATCTCTTTCAGGTCTTCCTGGGCATGATTCACTCCGTCCGAGACTTCACTAAATATGTTTGGTATCTGTTTCCTGTCGTTGTGGATGTTCGGGTAGAACAGCTGAGATTAGTTTGTTTATTTGTTGTAACTGAGTGCGTTTCACAGAATAAAGAATCAGACACTAAAAAGTTTGACAGAAAGTGATTTACAGCTCATCCACAAAATGACGCAGCTTAAATGATGTGCAGTGAAAATAGAATTCCGGCGTGTGTGTGTGTGTGTGTGTGTGTGTGTGTTTAGGGGCGTTGTGATTTACATTTAGTTGATCATTCCTAATCAAGTCTGACTGCTTTCTGTGTTCTTCATAAAGAGAGACAGTTCGGGAGAAGAGCGTTGATGATGTGACACGTAGTTTTAGTGTGAATTCAGTGGTCTGACCTGCTCACAGGATTTTACCTCAAGCTGTTGAACTCTCACCCTTTCACCAGGAGGACACACTGGACTTCAAGGCCTTGAGGGCCAAGTTCCAAGAAGATGAGCTTCTCCTGATGCAACCCAGGATCAAACCTGCCCTCCCGGAGAAACCCAAGGTGCTGCCCCCCCCCACCAGCCCCGTTCACTACCTGCCTGCAGGGGCACGGCCCTCCCTGCTGACCTCTATCAACCAGACCCTGGAGAAAAAGACGCCCATCGCTCCCAGAGTGGTCTTCAAGGACGACAAGATGGAAAGCAAAAAGCCCCTCATCCAGCCTAACACGAAGTCAAAGGATAAGAGTGAAGGGAAGACTAAAGGGTCCAAGGACAAGACCATGAAGCGAAGTAAAGAGAAGGTGGATGAAGATTTGCCAGATCAGAAGCTGAAGAGGGACAGCACCAAGGACAAGAGGCTCTCGCTGGTGTTTCCCGTCGCACAGAAAGAGAAAACGGCCGAGCTGGTGCCGGCTCCTCCTCCAGGTAAAGGGAACACGTTGAAGTTAAAGGGCTTCCTGGGCTTCAAGAAGCCAGGGAAGAAAGAAAAGCCCGAAGTCCCAGCTGATCCCATCTTAGACGCTCCCAGCACAGATGTTCCCAGAGCAGCTCCCCTTATTCCCATCCCCGTTCTCTTTGGTGGAACAAATCCAGACCCTGAAGTCCCCACACTTCAGGCCCTTAAGCCGCCCTCCATACCCAACTTCATTCCTGAGGTAGAAAGAGCTCCGTCTCCCTCCGTCCCCGAGTCCTCTGACATCACCATCCCGCCTGCCTTCATTCCTGATCTCCCTGCTCCACGAGTCTCAGCCCCAGAGGTTGAAACCCCACTCCAGATTGAAACTCCTGCCCTTCCAGTTTCACTCCCTCCCAGACCTGCCAGTCCGAATGAGATCACCCTCCCTCCACCCAGCAAGATCCCAACTCCTCCGCCCACTCACACACTCCAGGCTGTCCCCAGTCCCGTTGAAGTGCCCTCCACTCCGTCTCCCCCGCCCGCTCAGCCAGAGGTCGCTGATGTCACGGCTGACGACGTAGATTCTGTGGAGACGCCCCCTCCTCCAATCCTGGACCCTCCATCCATCCCATCGTCCCCGAAACTCGAACGTCCATTCTCACCATTCACGGCCCTGGAGCGAGCGGAGGAGATGGTCCCCACCAAGAGAAACCTTCCGTGCGATCAGAGGATCTTCTGTGCTCTGGAGAAGGCACGCAGGAAGACCACCAGGTAGACCTCAAGGATGGAAACATGTTAGATTTGTTCATTATGTCACAACGCTGACGTACTATGATGCTTTTTCTTTTCTCAGTTTCACAGTCGCCCCGACGCCTGAGGACCTTCAGCCTCCCCCGAGCCCCACCCTGTCCCTCCCTGAACTCCCACCCATCGACTACGAAGAGCGGGCAAGACAAGCGATGAACGGCATCGACCACAGTAAGTCTGAACCTCCACTCTGTGTCTGCTCCACCCGAACATGAAGAACACAGGAATGAGTACAGCAGGTAGCAGCCACGGCTCTCACACACACACACACACGCGCGCGCAGTGCAGGTATACGTACAATGTGCACGTCATGTGACAGGAGCCCCTCAGGTGCTGGCGAGGAAAAACCTAGCAACAGGGCTGACATACCTCTGCTGTGCCCAAAACAAGCGAGCAGCAGGCAGGGTGGAGCTGCAGAGGTATGTCAGCAATGACAGCGAGGATGAGCACGTCCGTCATAGTGGCGGGGCTGCTGTCAGAGAGAGAGCGGCTGATGAGGCTGCCGGGTGGTCAGATGGAGCTTTGATTGATTGATATTCCCAACAAGGTCGTAGTTCACGGAACACCGGTTGGTTTGAATGCAACATTTTGTTCAGCGTTCTTGTTCTCCAACTGCATTACGATGATAAATAGAATGAAAATAAAATGAAAGACAAAATTAGAGGCCAGGCGAATAAAACCAAATGGATCTTTGTTTACGATTTGACAGAGTGTTTACAACTTTCAGCTGATTTTTGCTCTGATTTGGGGTTGTTGTGCTGCTTGAGGGGCCAAATTGCTCCGGGCACCTCGGCAGTCGGTGTGTGAATGTGAGGAAACACTGTAAAGAGCTGCAAGTGGGCCAAGACTGGACCATTACTTGGTCAGAGAACAGGGCTGGACTGGTTCGGTCTGCCTCCTTTTCCAGGTTTCTGAAGTTTCTCTTGAGTTTTTTAAAATGTTCTGATTTCCAAAGAAAGTCGTCCTGCATTCATGTTAAATTTCTAACTTCCTGTCATTGTTTACAGGCGTCTCCCCGGTGTTAGAGGGCATTGCTGAGGAGGGGCCCGATGCCGTTCCGGATCTGTTGGTAGTTCCACCTCCTCCACCAAAGAAGCCTCTGCCAGTGCCTGAATCTTTGGGCGCCAGTCCAGACAAACCTCCCAGACTTCCCTCTGTCGACCTGTCGACCTTCCGCCCTCCCTCCGTACAAGACACTGGTGAGTCACTCAACACAAACCATGCATTTCTGTTAAGACTTTGCCTCATTTGGGTTCTGCTTTGCCTCTTTTAGTACCAGAGATCCCTGCGCCTCCTGAATTCTCAGAGTCAGAACCCGTGGAGACCCCAGAGTTTGATGATTTTGGTTCTGGAACTCATTCTCCAGCAGCGCTAGGGTCTGAATGGTCAAACGACGAGTACTACGGCCCAGATAGTACAGATGGACAGACCTTAACAGAAAACGTGGACCAGTACTTCAGTAATGGAATCGGAGTTCCAGGAGCAGAGGCCCAGGGAGGGTACGAAACAAACCACCCAGCGGACCCCCTGGCCCCCGTCTCACAGGACTCCACAGCAGCCGCTGGGTGAATAAATATTTCTCATTTTTACTTAATTATGCTTTTGAATGCAATTTGCAATGAACCTCTGACAATTTGCCAACAACTCCCATCGTCCCTCCTCCTCCGGTCCCTCCCAGGCCCCTAGGAGACGAAGATCCATATGCCTACGAGAGTAGTGAAAACGTCTACGAGGACGTCAGCAACTCCGGCACCAAGAAGAAAGGAAAGACTGATGGTGCCAAGAAACGCAGAGGGCCACCAAAGAGTAAGGAAACCACAAGGAAACCACAACTCCACTCACGGTTTAGAACACAAACGTGACACGGATTCATTTGAAGCCACCTTGACTGATATCTTCTATGATTCTGTTTGTCACAGATCCATACGTTGAGGCAGCAGAGGAAGTAACAGTAAGTAGCTTCCGGACCGTTTAGAAGGATTCTACAGGCGTATGCTGAAGTGTTTTTCTTCATCACTGTGCAGTATGTGTACGAGAATCAAAGAAGTTTTGAGTGAAATGTAAGAAGTTTTATCTTTTTTGGTGTTTACAGAGTGAAGAAAAAACCAAGACGGGCAGGTTTGGCAAGTAAGGCCTGACTTTATTTTGACCCACTTCTGTTTTCATCTCAGTTATCAGTTATCTACTGTTAGCCAGATAATGAGAGCCTCCTCTGAGATTCACCTTTTGTTTCCCTTTTGGCGTGACACGGCGTGAGACTTCTCCTCTTTCCACGATAACCACGCGGTTTCCTTTTACAGGAACGATAAGAAGGCGAACTCAGAGGGGCCTGACGAGAAGGAGCTGAAGAAGAGAGAGAAGCAGCGGCTGGAGAAGCAGAAGAAAGAGCTCAAGGAGCAGAAAGAGAGAGAGAAGAAGGAGCAGAAAGAGAGAGAAAAGAAGGAGAGCGAGAGGGAGAAGAAGGAGAATGAGATGAAGAAGAAATTCAAAGTGAGTTTTGTTATTTTGACAGGGTTAGACAATGTACGGAGGGGGTGGGTGTGGTATATGTTTTGGCATACAAACCTGTCTGGATTCATTCCTCCCTCTTGAACACAGCAGCGTGCAGCTTGTGTGCAGGCTCACAAGGAATCTGTGCAAACATCGTCTTGTATTCACTCCATTTTTGCTTTAAAATGCCATTTAAACAGACAGAAAAAAAACAATGTTGTCCACTTGAAAACAGAGATGAGTGCAGGTTAACATTCATGGAAGAAAATCAGGCAGTGGGACCATTTGCTCTTAGAGAAAGGAAATTTAAACACACAGTATAAAAAAAAATGTAATAAAAAGTCATTCTATATGCCGTGGATGTGTACGTGTATGAATTTGTGGTGCTGATCCACACTTCAGATCACAGGACAGGAGGAGGCCATGTACCAGGCTACAGTCATGGTAACAACCAAGGGACGGAAGAACGATCTGCCCGTAAAGAACGGCGACATCATCAGCATCATCCGAACCAACAACTGTCCCAAAGGAAAATGGCTGGCCAGAGACAGCAGCAACAACTGTGAGTTCACCATCGGTCCGAGACAAACGAGTGATGTCATGATTCCTCTCTGAATCCCATGTTTATAAAAGGAATCCCAGTCCAATATTTGCAATATTTGCTCTGATCCATCTGTACATGTGTGTGTTCTAGACGGATATGTTGCTGTGGATCACGTCGAACTGGACATCAAGGAGATGCTGGAGATGGGAAAGAAAGCTGCGGTCACCAGGAAGAACAGCAGCAGCAACCTCCCAGAGGTGGACGCTCCCAGCACGGGCAACAGGTACGCAGCACCATGGCAAACACGGGGAGAACGTCTGAAGCCAAGAAAACTCTGGAATTCATTTCCTGTTTTTGTTTGTTTTTCTCAGGGTTTCAAACCATTACCCAGTATCACCACTGTCAACAGGAAGTTGTAAGTTTCTCCTCTTATTATTCAGATGGAGGGTATTTATGTGTGGTGTTTATTTTTGTATAGGAATGTAATGTTGATATTTCCTCCCTTAGTCACAGATGACAGTGAGGAATGGACCGGTGACGATGAAGAACCTCTGTCTTCGCCCTCTTACACTCTGGACTCATTGAGTCCATCGTAAGTCCAGTTCAGCCTGTACGCAGCACCACTGAACGCTCTTTTGACAGATGGACATGCAGATGAGAGATCTCCACTGATTTTGTCAGTGCCACGCCCACCTGATAATAAAATAACAAAATAGACTCGTCCCGCTTCTACAGCAAAAAATCCCACAGCTCAATGATGACATTACAACATGAAGCAGCGCCGTGGGCTCGATACCGACCCGTGCCCGTCCCCTCGCTTTCCTGTCTGTCTCTCTACTGTACCGATCATAATGAAGCAGAAAATAACAAAAGAAAGCAAAGAAGAAAGCCACAGTTGAGGGGAGAGATACTTTTCAGATTTAAAAAAAAGCAAAAAAAAGCAAAAAAAAAACCTGGAGATGACCAATCAAATGATGCTGTGGAATCAGATTAGGTAATATGAAAGTTCAGTTTTCAGCTCGGATTAACCATATGATCATAGATATCGTACAGACTTTCATGGAGATGTTACCATTAAATTGGTCCGTTCAGGAGAAAAACACACTCTGATCAGAGAGAGATGACTGGCTGACTTCATCTCAGCTTCTGTTCACGCTCAGACGATGCTGTCATTGATTGATCTCATCTAACGTGTAGTCAAAAGTCCTCATCAAACCATTTCCTGTCCTGTACGTCACCTGGTCGTTTCCCGTGCACACTTTAATATCTGACATGACAATTCAGGGACAATATAAAACAAAATACAACAAATTGGAGAGAAAAGTGTGCGCGCACATTTTGTAGAGCTCTGATTGTCGTCTACGTATCATTCAGAGAGATTCCTGAGTGAAGTGTCATCCTCTTTACTGAAGACTGCTTTGTCCTCTCTCCCACAGCGGCCACACCAGGACGCAGTCCGTGCCAGATGTGGGTAAGAGATTAGAACACACACTCACACACACACTCACAGATATCGTGTCATATGTGGCGTGCCTGTTGTAACAGTGACACTAACCAAACAGTCATTTTAATCTCGTCATCTCTCTGTCTTTGTGATGTAAGCACCTGATGGCATTTATCTGTTTTCCTGTTGTCTCACGCGTGGGTTTTATCTCGATGAACTACTTCCTGATAATTTAGATGTATTGTAAACAGGAAAGGCACGTAGCTAAAGAGGCGTTGTATGTAGGCATAGATGCTATGGATGTTATTACTGCCCCCATTAGTGCTGGTTTTAAGATCAAATGATTTATAGGTCAGGTTGAGTATTAAAGGGATTGAAAGTTGATCATTTTGTGCACTTACTGCAATGAATCAATACTATTTGATCAGTAAATGGATCCATTTCATACCTGGTTAGTTTTTTTTTTATTGTTTTTAAATCACATCCCAATTAGTGTCATGGATTCATATCCTTTACTAATTTATTGTTTGTTTTTGACAGTTTTGAAAGTTTTTGACTTGTTTCTCTGTTATATCTCCACTTTTTATCTTTTGAATCTTTTTTCCTGCTGTCAGTCATAACTCACTTTAAAAGGAGGCATTGTGTGCTTTTAGTTTTTCCTCATCGTTGGCACAGTGGAACAGTGGCAGGGTGATGAGCGCTGTCACCTTAGAGTAATGATGTCCTGGGTTCAAACAAACCGTGGTTCGCATGTTGTTTGTGGGATTGGGGCCTGGATGGATTTCTCTGTCTGTGCCTTGTGATTGGTTGGAAAACTGTCCAGGATGTACCAAGACCTGGAAATGGACTCAAAGCTTCGTATTTTATATTTCCTTTATTTGAACGTGTTTACAAACTCCCGGTTAGAGTCGGAGCATCAGAGCATCAGGCGAGTGTGTGGCCAGCATCTGAACATTCACACCATCGGCCAGGAACAGCTGGCTTTATGGGAGGGGCCTGAAGGAGAGCGTTTGTTCACAACCACTCAGACATTTCTCCATTCAGATTTCTGCTGGTGTATCTGGTCACCGGGTTACTATTGGGGTTTAACCTTAGTGTACTCATCTGTGACTAAGCCAAGCTATGTCACCAGATACCGAAAGAGTCTTTCGTTTGAACCCGGCGAGCGGCACTGGCAACGAGTGCGGCGGATCCCCAGTTTGTTGGAGCGATGCCTAAAGAAAGCATAACAACCACATTCTTATGTGTTTCGATGGACGAGGTGGATCAGATTTGTGTGCCATTTGTGTGTAAAACCTTTCAAAGGCTTCAAAATCGAGGCCCAGATGGACATAAAAAAAAACATCTGGAAAAACTGTTACACTTCAAAGGTTACACAACCGAGTTTTTCAGCCAAAGGACAACATTTGATGGCTCACTCGATGGATTTTCCACTTTGCTTCATCATCATCATCAGAGTAAAGATTTGGACAGAGAGTTTCTTCACTGTGTTTCTGTGAAAGTATGAAACTTTAACTGGATCTCTGAGCTTACATCCAGGATATAGTAGAGTTGGAATAAACTGGAGATAATGAGTGTGTGCTGGAAAATCATGTTTGGTGTCTTCAGAAATGATCAGCTGGCTTGTGTGTGTGTGTGTGTGTGTGTGTGTGTGTGTGTATAATTCATGATGGAGGAGATGGTTTATGAAAGCATCGCTGTCTGATTTGTCTTTAGGTAACAAAGAGCTCAACATAAATCACCAGCACAGTCACAGTGACATCAGGACAGACAGCACCAATGAGCAGTGAGTTCACACACACACACACACACTCACAGGCAGTCAAACATGTTGTGCATAATGAGTAATATTCAGTAATCCGTGTGTGTTTTTGTCTTTTAATCAGGGCGAGACATGAAGCACTTCAGAAGTTGGCCACATTTTTCCATTCACCAAAACCTGCAGTGGGACCAAATGTCAGGTAAGAGTGGAGCCTGGATGTGGTTTCCATAATTCATACACACCCATAAACACACACACACACACACACACACACACACACACACACACAGATATAAACAGATGTTGCTGTAATTTCTGTTTTTCATTCTTTCCTACAGCACTGAACCTGAGAGAAGTAAGTATAAATAATACATATTACAATACCTACAGATACATTGCAGTATATTCTACTTATTATATATTCATGATGTATTTAAAAGTATTTAATTATGATATATATCGTGGCTTAAGATCTACTTATTAGGAATGCAGTAAATGAAGTTTTTCCATTTTTTTTGGTTCCGTCTCAGGTCCGGTGCCTGTGCAGGAGGAAGCAGCTCACCCGTAAGTCGTAGAACACACAAGTACACACTCACGCACGCACGCGCACATGCACACACACGCACAAAGAAAAATGTTGAGCATGTTGTGCAAGCTGTTGACAGACCAGTTTTCTTCCAAACGTTTCGAATGAGTTTCTGTGCACAGAAGCGGCGAGTGAGTGAGTGAGTGAGTGAGTGAGTGAGTGAGTGACTGAGCGAGCGAGTGAGTGACCTTTTTCCCTCCTTACCTACCAGGAAGTAGGCTTGCTTCTGTCTCTGTGTTATATTCCTTTGCCGTGTGTTTCCATTTTTTCACAATGCCGTCATAGTCTCATGGTCTCTGCACCACTGAGGGTCCTGCCACAAACACTGTGACACGGCAGGGGGAGGGGGAGGGGGAAGTGTCGGAGAAAAGAGAGAAAGAGAGAGAGACATGTGTCGTTTCTTCACAGGCCTGAGAGCAGCTCAACACAGGAAGTGGATTTTGAAGTTCCCGATTCGCTAATATTGCCTCCTCCTGACCTGTATGCTGATGACACAATGGAATGATTATTATCTTACAAGGTGAGGATGAGTCACTCATCACCGTACACCACTCTGTGTGTGTGTGTGTGTGTGTTAGATACAGAAATACAGTTGTTATTTGTGTGTTGCAGATGAAACCGGATCGATCTCGACGCTGACAGTCTCCCAAAAATGTCATAAAACCTTCATCCTCCTGAGGATGACCTTTCCTACTTGGTGACTGCTGTTACAGATCAACGTGTTGCTATTCAAGGAGCCAGAGATTTGGAGATTCCTCATCAAGCTATACACCACCGATCAGCTGGAACTTTTTGTGTGCTGTTTCTGATCTTACATGAACTCTGTGTGGAACAGACAGGAGTCACTGTGGCAGGTGGCTCTGAGTGACTTTGAACCTTGAACCAAGGCCGACCCAGGAATGTTCTGGGGAATGTGACAGTCTAGAAGCTCCACGCGCACCAGATGAGCGCAATCCAGACAGGTACATTTATTTAAAGTGGACGACAACGGTAAATGTAGATTTACTCTCCAGACCAGGGTTTTGGCCTGGATTCTGCTTTGTAAACCGTTGATATGTTTTCCATATCCTGTCAGGTTTCACTAAGGTAAACCTCGAATACACAACTCAGTGTTAGCACATAATTCAAAGCACACTCAGTGGTGTGAACCCACTTTCTCCTCACCTGGGGCTCCACAGTTATTACAGGGGACGACTGTTCCAAACCTAGGAAGAAGTGACACTAAAGGTTCATCTCTGGTTAAAGCTTACAGAGATAAACAGAGTTTTATGATTAGAAAACTGCTGGGATTGAGTCTACCCACAAGAGATGTGATTTTTTTATTATTTTTTTTTTATTTCCTGATCTGTCCACCTCTGCATGTGTATCACAATATGTCAGTTTCAGCTCCATCATCTACATTAACCCTTTGGAGGCATGTTTATAGTTTTTACAAAATTTGGTCTCTGTTTTTCATCTACAGAATGAATTCATACATTCTACAGGGAGAAAAAAAAACACCTTGTAAAAAAGTTCAACATTTCCACCAATCCTCTCAATTTTCAAGTTGTCTACAAAATTCTGGATTCTCGAAAGAAATTTTTAAAAATTTCAAGGAATTAAGTTTTAGAAGTGCTTGTTTTCTTCTTGATTATAGTAATCGCTATTAAGTTTAAGGAGGAGTCGCAAAATTTTTAAAATATTCCCAGAAAAAAAAAAGATTTGGAATGTTAAACTGCAGAAATAACTTTTCAGACTCCAGAGGGTTAGCCAGATTTTTAATGGATTTTTAATTGTTTTTTGCTTCTTTGTACATTGACAGCTTTTTCTACTTCATTTACTTACATTTGTTTGATAAAGTTTTTAAGTTACATTACCAACTGTGGAAATGATTATTGAAACTGCTATCAACGTCTTTAAATGCTGAGTTTATGAGATATAAATAATAACCTTCTATCAATAATCAATAAGATATTTACGAGTACTGGTTGCTGTGCAATGGTCCAGGTTGCATCTTCTGAAGTGAAGAATCACCCATAAACTTTTTTAAATAGATTTTTTATAAGTCCGGCTGGTGTTGTTTTGTGTTATATTCTAAGATTTGTGAAGATCTTTCCCTGAAGCTGATGAATAATAATAATAATAATAATAATAAAGTATTACAGAAAGAGCACAAAGTCAGTATCACTCGAACTTGCGTTTACATGATCGGTGTAATTTGTTTGGAAACGGTTGTGTGTTTGTACAAACTACAAACAGAAGAGAAATGAAACTTTTTTTCCTTTTGTATATTTGTTTATTCCATCTCTCAATAAATACTTATTAAAGTGCAAATTATAACAGCAATACCATGCAGTGCATTACAAGAGAAATCCAAACCCCAATCAGAGACAGTTAGACGGTCACATTTACACACACACACACACACTCTCACATACACATATCGGGGTATTAAGGTCACATTAATGATAACCCCACTGCACAAAAATGCTTACTTTGGTACACAGACACAGAATGTGTGTGTAGTAGATTAGCCCCTCTGGTATGTGTTTACCAGCTCTACACACACACAGTACAGTTTACATGACTATCGTGGCACTAGTAGTTGCATACAGTAGTAAGAGTGCAGTACTACATCTGATAGCAAATACAGGTAGTATGAGAGCATTTTTTTAGATCCGATCGCTCACACAAACATAAAGCTCAACACATAACGGGCTCAATGTGATCCTGACGTGACCAGAGTAGCTCACCGTACTCAGGAAATGTCATTTAAGATACGAGAGACAGAGTGTAAGAAGGTTGATTTGATTTTACAGTGGTTTCTTTGTCTGCAGTTATACCAGTCTTGCAGCAGGGAGCACTGTTTCTCCCAGACATCTAAGTACATTTAAAGGTGTAGCACTGTCACACAGCAGAAAGACACTCCCACAAAACACAATCGATGGAATAAAGAGTGAGCAGGGATTTGGCTTTCATTGTTTCTTGCAAATTCTCTCATGAGGCAGAAAAAACACTGAACACATTTAAGAACAACGCAGAGAAGAATGGTTTAGATTCAGATTACAGAGAGAGAACGAATTACAGCTCAGGTTGACCCCATTCTTTAAAGAGGGTCCATAAACTTTAGGGTAATAATACGTATGAACAGGAGTCGTCTACTCCAACAAAGGTACAGCAGTTGAATTTCTTTTCAAGGCATTAATACAGTAATTATTTAACTAGGAATTTGTTTTTGTTTTTTGTGTTTGTGAGGAAACAGCCAAACCACTACTTGGGTAAATTTTCACCAACATATGATGGTGCTTGGTTTGAGAACCACATGCCTTAACTGTTTTAACAGCACAAGGGAGAGAGACAGAAAATGGAGGAGACAGAGAGAGAGAAAGAAAGAAAGAGAGAGAGAAAGAGCGAGAGAAAGAGAGAGATGATGATTTGAGCTGCACCAACTTTAAATTCACATTGAAAAGGTGAGCAAAAATGACACTCCGGTACGAACACAACAATGCACAACAAACCAACTATATAATCATATATCATGCCTAAAAAAAAGGTCCAAAAACACTGTGCGGACATAAACAGTGTACATAGACTCTGTCTGTCTGTCTGTCTATGTTAATGCTAATAAACCAGAAAAACTCATATCCAATCGCAGACTGAAGAAACAACGGCTGAACACAAGACACCCAAACAGTACTGAAGGGCTCCACTAGACCGAAATATGGAACCAATACGCACTACAAACTCTGAAATCTCTCAAGATATTAAAAGCACAGCACAGGATCCTCCTAACAAACCCTTACAGCAAAGAAATCCATGACTCACACACCACAGAGAGAGTGGATGTAACGCGTATTTAAGGCAATAGAAGAAAGGTTTCTGTGGCTTATTCTGTGCTGCAGCAGACACACACACACACGCACATGCAAACCATCTCATGTGGATCTCGTCAGTTTATAATTTTCTCCCCTTTCATCACCCTCTGTAATCAAGGCCTCATTCTCTATTCAGATATTTTATGGTTACATGAAACGCTCATAGCATTAACGCAGACACAACTGGTCAATTAATCAAGCAGTCAACTACTGCGGTGTTCATTCATAGCGATTCAGACAGCGCGCGGCCTCTCCATTCGTTCAGGTTACTGCTGATGTGACTGACTGTCCTCCCTGTCGCAGGCCCGCTCGTGCTTTTTAATTAAATTCTGTGCATGCACGGGTGACCACGATATTACACAGTTGCTTTGCCTGAACGGGAAGCAACTCGAGTGCCAACGAGTGTGTGCGTGTGTGTGTGAGTGTCCTTCCGCGTCGCATGCTGACACTTGAGATGGCGTGTATCTGCGCTTGAAGTCATATCATTATCGTCTTCACATTTCTGAGTTCATTAATCATCTACACTCGCCTTATACTTCGGACAGACCGTGTGTTGACGCAGTCCTTGGAGTACATGATTTACCTACAGCGCCTAAAAAAAAACTGTCTCAAAAATAAATATGAATCTGATTTCTAATGAATAATAATCCTCTGTATAACATAGAAAGTATTTTATTTGGTTTGTTTTTCTCTACCTTTGTTAGAGCTACTTAATATCATTTTAATATAAATATATCATATATGGATAACAAAAGCTTTTTCTTTACAAAACTATAGAAAACCTGAAATTAAATTTTACATGTGATAACGTTCTCACAGACACACATCGTGTGTCAGTGTCGCTTTTTCCAGCAGGCGTCCCAACCAAAATATGGGACAAACTCAGCAGTGCCTGTTGCCATAAAAATAACGAAAATCGATAACTTTCAGCAGTTGAAAATAGATTGTGGATATCTGCAAGAGTGACAGCCAACTTGATCTGTGCTGTTTCTGTCACAACTACACATTTCTGGCCTTCGCTAGTTTGCAGGTTCGAGTCCCAGGATCAGTTTCTATAGACGATTTAACATCCAGAATCTGACTCAAGGACTGTGTCAAAATAATCTACAACAAGCTTTTAATCTGCCATTTAGCTGATGGATTCCTCTCGATCTCTCCTTCATCCAAGGTGAATAAAGATGGAGAAGAAACAGAGATAGTAGGTGACTCAATATCTACACTCCCTAAACCCCAGATCTGTAATTGCCTTCAATTTCCCACTGGAGTCCAAGAATACAGCAAGGTGAACTTCTCAGCGGGCCAGTGTGGTAATCAAACTAGCACACATTTCGAAAAAGTCCATGGTGTGCGATCCCTGACGTGGGGTGAGCAGGGGGGAGCTGCCGGACAGGGACCCTGGGAGAGAGGAGCTGAGCTGGGGCAGATCCACAGCTGGGCTCGCTGAGTCAATGCTCAGTCTGGGTCTGAGGAGACCAGCTGTGGAGCCTGACCTCTGTGGAGTGGATGAACCCGATTTAAAGCCCACTGCCTCCATGATGTCATCTGAGGGCAAGAAAAGCACATCATGAGAACATCATTTCAAAAAAGAAGTGTTGTAAAGGAACTGAAATATCATCTTTACATCACTAGGTAGGCACGGCCATGAAGGAGGCACATGTCTAAAGAAAAGAATATTAAATATGACCTGAAACTTCATTTTAGTCATTGTTTTGTTAGGCACTTTGATTTCTTTTATATTTGCTTATTTGGAATACAATGATCTGGTATGAAGGATCTACATGAACACATTCACACTGCTGCCTTCTCACCCACAAATTTGGAGTAAACAGATAGGCTGAGGTTCAAGAGGTTAAAAATGTTCCTACAAATGGCTCAGTGCAGAGGTGACATCCGTCTTAATCCACATAATGCATGCCCGTGACTTATAAGGTGTTGGAACGAGATAAATAAGTCATGGCCTCGGATTGCTGTGACAAATGGCCATGCAATAGTAATGCAGTGCAGCTGGTGCAGGATTTCAAATGCTGTCTAATGAAGTCAATGAGCTCCTCTGGCTTAGAAAATGTGCAAAATGGGCTGATAATAAGTGAAATGTCATCGGCATCCTGACGCCGCAGACTGTCAACTCCACTAAGTTTTTCATACTGTGTCATTCCCATTCCCATTAGTAAGTCGCGGTTGTGCGTTTTTATTAATAAAGGATGTCGCCTCTTCTCTCCCATAGCGTAGTGATTTCCTGCACAAGGACCGCCCCTCCATATGTTACAAAAGTACACCCACCATCGATGCTCTTGAAGTCGAGGAGGTAGGATCTGTTGTCCACCTGGTAAAGCTGCAGGCTCATTTTTACAAAGTTTCCCGTCACAGGATTCTTCCTCCTCACACGCAGGTGATACGGGTTCACCACCTGCAAAACAAAAACGACGCACGTAGGACCATGTGTGTGATATGAGTGTAGGCCTAATGGTACAGACTCATTAATATACACTGTATTTTGTGTGAATTTATGTATATGCAAGTACATATTTTGCTACCTTCCAATCAAAGTTGAGCTGTCTCATAGCTCTGTTCACTTCAGCCATGATATCATACGGTCTACTCTGACTTCTGATACCCAGGTGCCACTTGGCCTTTTTCACCGTCAGAGGTTTGGGCCGGGTGGTGTTGAGAGCATCCAGAGGACAACGGGCCTTTGGGCTGTCGGCCAGGAGCGGTGGCATTCTCTCAGGGTGAGGTTTGATCCCTGGGGGCAGGAGCATGCCCTCCTCTATGAAGGAGCCCTGGGGAGGACTGGAGGCTAAGTAGAATTCACTGGCCTGGGTCATGATACGCCGGTTATCTATGATGAGGTGGTAAGCTACTGCCAACTGATCCTAAAGAGACAAAAGAAAAAGGTTTGTTTATGTAATTCACTTGATCAGAAACTGTCCAAATGATAACTGGGAAGTCATGTAGAAAAATACCAAAGTTGTCCCTGAAAATACATTCATACAGACAAATCCGTTTGGAAATGAGCGTACCTGTGGATCTCCACTGTAAAGGCTGGACACAACCTCAGATTCTGTGCATTCGAACTTGTCGCACACCTCCCTCACAGCCTCCTCATCCAGGACTGTGGCATCGTACGACGGGTCCTCAGGGAACAGGTAGCAGGGCAGGTCTTGTTTGAACCACTCATGTTCCCTAACAGAGGACAAGATCATCAGCCAAATCAAAATATGATTATTGTCATCAGTGTAATTGTTACCAGTCTTAACTGTGAAGCTACACCACAGTGTCTCTGATAGGATCACGTGTCTTCTTCGAACGCCGCCAGCACCTGATGTCTTTGATGGTGGCTCTCTTTAAAGGGTCGACCTGCAGCATGAACATCAGCAATGAGGCCACAGGGCGGTTCAGGTATTCTGGGATGTAGAAGACTCCTCCTCTGATCTTCTTAAACAACGTGGGCACGTGCTCATCATCAAAGGGCAGAGTGCCACAGAGCAAGGCATACAGGATCACCCCACAACTCCAGATATCCACCTCTGGGCCTGCGTAGAGCCTGACAGTGGAATGAGACGATGAGACGAGCATCAAACAAAAATGTCCAAACTTCTGCATGATATATAAACTGCAGTTAGTTGTATAATCATTGTCACCATTTTGGCCTCAGCAAGACTTCACCACATTATTCCCTATAATATGGGATTAACTGTTGTTAATCCCACAGAAAATCAGTGTCCAACCAACCCTCCACACAGAACTGTTGGCAGCTGTAAGTGTAAGTACAGCGGGAATCTTTTGCAAAGGTTAGCCATAACAAATTGATTTTGTGCCATGGCTCTTTTGTTGTCGGTGAGATTTCTGAAGCCTGCTTCCTATAGATAGACAAACCGTGTGAGTGTTCATACAGCTGCTGCAACAGGCACACAACAGGTCTATAAGTTTAACATAACGGCATTTTCTTGTGCAGATCTCAGAAGACAAAAAAAGTTTTATGTAAAGGCCAGGTTAGTAAAATGTCAACGCTATTCAATCTATTTCAATATGTTAGAGCAAGTGCCATGAAACTATTTTGTTTCCACAGATGGATTAGTAATTGTGAAGAAATAAACATGATTTAACACCAACACTTATGCTAACAGTAACAGAGATTTTCTTAATAACCTTACAAAGCAGTATAATAACACACTACTGTTGTCACACACACACATATACAGTCATGGCTCAGTTAGAATGTGTTGGTGCTGCGGCCTTGTAAGCCCTTTAAGCCATTGCAAACTCAACACACACACACACCTTCCTGAGATGACCTCTGGTGCAGCATAGTTTGGGGAGCCACAGCTCGTCCTCAGGAACTCTCCATCTGACATCATGTTTGACAGTCCTGTTGGACAATGATAGGCACCCATTAATGTCCTTCTGTCTTTACTTTGACCAGTGGTCATTTCTCAAAGGAGACAAGGGAGAAGTCTACGTGAGAAAGTTAACATGTTAGCTGTTTGCCAGCTATCCGACACGGATATGTGAATGACCAATCAGAATGCATTTGCCAGTGTTGGAACGTCGTTCATTTATGTATGTCACAATGTAGCCAAAAAGAAGCAAAAATGACTAGATAAGACTAGATGACTAGAGACTTGTAATTAAAGTTTGTGTCCTTCCATATAAATACCCGGTCATAATCAAATGCGTCTATCAACCCACTAGTTTTACATCATGCTGTCAACAAGGCTAAAGATGATTTTGGCACACTTATTTTTTGACAAAGAACTGGAAATAAAGGACGCTGGACAAACAAATCTAGAGTTAAACAACAATGAGTATTCGTGTTGCAAATTACCCAGCGGACCACCACTGACTTTGATACAGCATTTTTCTGATAAAGAGATCATAGTCTAGCACAAAGAGGATAAGATTGACACACTGTGGACATCAGCTATATCTTTATCCTCTTTTACCCTCAGAGGCTCTAAGCTCGGAAACACTAAGCTCATTTAAGTGGGTGAGCCTCCCTGTTCTGACTGGGCCCTCGCCCTGTGATGTGCTGTGCTGACCTTCCCCTTCACTTTATCTTTTAGTCCTCTTTTGTTTACGCTCTCTTACTGCTCGCTGTGTCCCTTGCTCTCAGCCAAAACACTTCTCTAGCTGTGCACCCCTGCTGCAAACCCCCTGCTCCATTTCTTCCCTATCAGATGACACTGGATCCCAAGGCCTCCTGCCAGAGTTGATATGAGACCTGCCTGTTGCTAGGGGAGGTCTCTCCACTCCACACAGCTTGTTCAGTGCAAGGGCCTTTGAATATACAAAAGCCCTTGATGAAACCTGTTTCAGGAAAGGTTTGGGTGGACAATGGAATGACAACATAACCAGGGAGCCTCAATAATTTCGGTGTGACTGATAAGATATTTCTGTTGGAGTTATGTGCTTTGTCTCATCTCAAACCACCGTACAAATCCTGCCAAGTGCCAAGGACGCCCTCACCACCCCATTGCTTCATCCGTCTAACATTCATCCATTATTGTTCTCTGGTGATCCTACCAAAGTCAGCTATCTTGGCATTCTTGCTGGCATCCAGCAGGACATTCTCAGGTTTGAGGTCTCTGTGGACCACCATGTGCCGATGGCAGTAGTCTACAGCTGAGATAATCTGCTGGAACAGACGGCGAGCTTCGGTGTCCTCCACCTGAAAGACACAGTAGGATGGAATGTGATAATTAAACAGAACACTGGGGCACATATCAGTCTACAGCACTATACCTGAACAGTGGCCATATTTCCCTCTGTGTGTATGCAACATTCTAAAATGTGTCATATCAATATCTAAAAGCTTGTGAAGCCAGGCAGTCCAAATGGGTTCTGTGTAAGATTTAAGAAATAGAAGATTTAAGAAATAGGATGATGGAAGCTCTCAGTGAAATAAAGGTGTGTATGTGTGTCAAACAAATCTCAAGTCTCAACAAATATGAAATGAACCAATAGCAGCGAGCAGGAATGAGTCAACATTTTGATGTCACACATGCATATATAGTGTTACAATTTTCCTTTAAATATTTTACAAATTGCCATCACTAAATACAAGTAATACTGAGAGAAATTACTAAATATTCAATAAAACAGTGATTAACAGATTTGAGCTCTGATTATTCAAACATCTGGAGCATTGGGGCATTATTTCTGTGCTGAGCGGAGTTTTCAAACTGTTTGAATGAAGTGCTAAAGTGTCTTACCCGTCCATGTTTGCAGATGTAGTCAAACAGCTCACCTCCAGACACATACTCCATGACCATGAAGAAGTCTGTGGGTGTACTTATCACCTGGTACCTGCAACAAAGATGCACAGTGACTGGTTAATTAAATACTCCTTAAGTCTAAGTCTCCTTTACATTCAATCCTAAAATACAATATGATAACTATAAAAATGATATCAGGTTAAGGTTTATTAGGACTCTTATCCCTTAAGATGTTCTATTCCACCTTTACTAGTATAAGAGGGTGGCAAAAAATGTAAAATACATAAACATGCAAAGGGGTGAGGCTTGGCTGCAACAGAGCTGCTGAGTAGGTGATTCATTATCATAAAGGTCAAGTGTCTTGAAATGTAGGCACAACTCATGTATTGTTGGTCCTCTTGTGAGATTCTGCACCACATCACAATTTCTTTCCTGGCGAGTGGAGAGCAGCACAACAGTGCTGGCACAGTGGGAAAAATAAACACACATAAAATCTCTCTCTCCCTCTGTCAAATATACATACACAGAGTTTCAAGGGGCGAGAGCACAGGAGGGAAATTCCAAGACATTTGTTGTAATGGAATCGCTTTCTTGCTGCTTTCAAAACATGGCCAATGTATCACACAGGGGATGGTTTGCTTATTTCACCACCAGTGCCTGAAGCTTCATACTCTGTATGTATGTGTAATTATGTGTGTGTGCTGCTGTTTGTAACCCTGTGCTAAGTAGCCAGAGGCCTTTCAAAATAATAATACAATGATACCAAATTGTCAATCTATGTATTGCCATTTGATATTATATTTGCTGGTTTTCTAGAACTTTTGAAAACAAAATAATTTTAAAACTTAGGAATGTTGATGTCCATAACATAATATTTTCATATTATAATGAACAAAATAAACTGATCCAAACTAAACAAATACCAAGGAGTTTGGAACACTCTAACAAACATCCAACTCAAGGTTACAAATAATGTCAGTTCCACACCAGGAGACAATAATACTACAGTGAAACAGCTGAATCCTAAGAATCCAACACCAGGAAGTGTTCAGTAGAAAGCACCACATTTTTCTAGAGTAATATCTGTGCTGGGATTACATATCTAGGCTCAAGTGTGCAAAATATGTTTTTGGAATATCTTTAAAAATTTGTCAAAGGTGCCAGACATTTAGCTGAACAACTAACTCTACACGCAACTTTTTAAAAATTATTAATCTAGATTTGAGTTCTGTGAAGTGAATCGGTAATGGTTTGTCTTAAGAATCATGAATCATGCCAGAATCTTTTTTTCCCGCCCCATCATCAACTTGTATATGAGTGTGTGGTCCACTGTTCTTCTGATCTGACATTGGATGTTCACAACCTGAGAGCTCACATATCTGCCATAGCTTACAGTGTGACAGTGGGCTAACCCAAACCCAGACCTAAAAATAAAACAGAGATTGTTGAGAGAGACACGGAGCGGAAACAGAGCAAGAATACTGTATACCTAGAAGGATAGAGAGCAAAGACGGGCTCACAAAAAAGGCCAACGGGACCCAAGACATTTCAGTTAAACGGGAAATACAAGAACCAGTATCACCTTTACTATTTGTGCAAACCAAGGCAGATTTCTTTATAAGTCTACGTTAGCATATGTACACATAAATATGTGTGTGTTCTTTCTCCTTTGAACCCTGAGGGCCTCCCGCTCAGTATAGTGTTTCTGTAAACAAACAGAATGAGCAACGCATGCCACAACACAGCGGGAACACAGGACAAGGCCCCTGTTACATCAGACACTCGCTCGAAGAATACAGAACGACAGTCCTAAATTTGACAGAACCGTGTGATTTCTGTTTCCACTTACAGCTTGATGATGTGAGGGTGTCTGAACAGTTTGAGATTCTGGATCTCCCTTTTAATCTTTCCCACGACATCGAGACTCCGGATTTTCTGTCTGTTGAGGATCTTAACAGCCACTTTGTGGCCCGTTAGCTGATGCTCTCCGACTGAAAACAAAAGAATACAGATATGAAGCCGAACATCAGACAGATATTAAAAACACATTACACTGCAGCAGTCTTGCATCAGGAGAGAAAGAGAGAGAGAGAGAGAGAGAGACGCATAAGAAATTAAAATAGCACTCAGTGGTAACAAAGAATATAACCTAATTTCTGGATCTGTCTCTGTAACTATTAAAAATACAGAATAAATATTCACATGTTCTGGATTCTGCAACATGTCAGCTACACAGTTTCCATTGATCTTTCTGTCCTATTTATTACTCTAACCCATCTATCTTACCCATGGATAGTGTTTTATGGGATGAATATGCCTGATTATCTTTACTTTCAGTATTCTGTGTTACTAAAAATGTCAAATATCCTTAAAGCCCTATTTCACAATTTCAAGAAACTGTTTTTGTCCTCCATTTAAAGGCCATGCCTTCTATCAAGTTTTGTCAAAATATATCTTCTTACAGGGAGTCAAGAATCAAGATGGCAGCAGAAACCGAAGTTACAAACACAATCAAAACAGGGACAAGCAAACAACATGAAAATCATTGAGTGACGAAGCCAACTGTAAAATATTGACATACTACCTTCAAAAACAATGATATTGTTCTGTCAAAGCAAATTTTAGCATATTCTTTAAGTTGTTTTGAGTGGTCAAAATACCAAGGTTTAGCGTCTCTTGTAATTCATTCCATGCTTGCAGAGCATAGAGGAGGAAAGCCGAATTACAGAGATCTGTACGGACGTTTGGCACATATTTCTTGTAGTCGCTGCTAGTGAGGTAAGACACAGGGCTCAACAAATTTAGCAATTAAAGACTTGAGCATAAAAATCAACAAACTAGTTTTTCTCAGCTGCGAGAAGTTCGTTTTAACACTTCATACATCCATAACTATGACTACAACAATCTTTTCAAAAGAGAAACAGATGCTAACAAAGGAACCGACAAAGAAATGGGGGTAAAGATATAACCTGCAGGCACATGTGGTGAGCAAAGAGGTATGAGATGGAATCTCTACATTTTTCAGATAAGATTTGAGTCACTTCCATATTTGGCTCTATGTCAGACACATCCAATCTATGGCCAGGCACCCTCAAAGGAAACACTCAGATCAGATTTTTTTACGTTACAATTGAGTGTGCAGGCTTTGTTCCCTGATATTGTCAATGTGAGGATGAAAATGGAGGAATAGGCTCTCACAGCTATAGAGGATAACATCCAGTGGAAAGAGGGCAAAGTTCAACAATTTTGGGAGATGTCTCAATTCAATCCAAATTTGAAGGAATGTATCATAATCACATTTTCAATTGATAGCTAAAGAAATAGCCAAACATGGATAGAACAGTTTTGGGCTTTAGTCTCACACATTTGATGTGTTTTGTTATTATAGGTGTGACTTTGTTTTGGTAATGCTGGACGGTCATCTTTTCATACCGATGACAGATTTGGGTCACTTATTTAGATGGATGCCCTGAAATAAACGGCTGGAATTGAGTATAATATGAGAATTGAGTATTTCATCTTGATATATGACAAAAAGCCTTCATGTGGCTGCCCAACAAAACATAACAAGACCGCAAGGATAAAATGTAATCACTGATGCAGCATTAATAAGAGGGCGAGGGAACAGAGTACTTGGGAAAACAACCATTATCTTTAACACAAAGCATCAAAACGTTTGGAACAGTGGAACAGTATCACTCGAGTGGAACGCCCATGACATTAAAATTACCACTAGCAACATTAACAACGTCATTTTTACCTTAAGAGATTAACGTCAGAATAACAATGTTGGAACACACACACACACATACGTGCACACAGAGGCGGGTTAGAATGGAGTTAGAAGCCCACAAGGTCACACAAGCTACCCGAAGACACTAGCTAAGAACGCTAATAAAATTAAACAACAAACTTTCGACCTGTGCCCAGATAAATAAACAGCCTTCGCTGCATTCTAAGGAGGAAACGTACCGCACGACACCATTTATTCATATTTCGACAGGTAGCGACATTAAGGTGGTGGGTTTCATGAAAGTTGTAACGTAAACCCTCAGCAATGCCCTACACGTAACGAGAGGGGAATAAAACGTAGAACATCACAAAGTTATTACCGGGTACACCGTACAAAAGCTGTGCATCTTCCTGTAGCTTTTATCCTCCGAGTAAGCGCACCTGCTATGGCTGATAGCCGCATTTTTCCGAGAGGGTTTCAGAGAAAGAATTTGACTTTCAAGCGGCTCAATTCTCTAAACATTTACGCCTTAACTGCAGTCCATTCCTCTCGTTATATTACCGCGCTACGCCAACTGCTCACTGACCACCGGCAAGTTTAGCACCGTCTGTTGTGTTAATGGGGGATTACTTCACGCTACTCCAAACGCACCCTTCGAACGTTCACATTCTGCACGCCAACACGCACAAACATGACTTAACTCTTCACTTTGCCGAAGGTTCCCACTCCAAGCGTGTCTCCCAGGATGTAATGGCCGATCTTTACTCTGCCTTCGTGTTTCTGTTGTTGCCGCTCTGCCATCTTCTCTGTCATGGACAACTGGGCTCGCGCGGTGGGGTGGGCGTGCAGCCTGTCTGCCTTTGGGGCGCGCGGAGGGGCGGGGCACATTCACGCGGAGGAAGGATAAACCCACCGAAAAGTCGACCCGGTTCGACGTGCACAACCAGGTTAGGGAAGTTCACTGTCCCTGCGGGATAAAAATGCAATGACCTTCGACTAGAGTCGTAAAGTAAAAATATTCCATCTGCTGCTCCGGGATTATCTTGACATCCAAGGGAATCCGTGACTAATTGAGTTGCGGTCAAGCTAGCCTGTTATTTAGAGAGATACTGTACAGCGCGCGCGCAGACAAATTTGTGGTGCGCCTATACGCTGCAAATGACGGTAAATGTGTCAGTCACAATCACAAGCATTCCCCTCAGAATGAGAGATGAATACAATACTTCACAAAACAAAACGTTGCAAGCCATCTGATGGCATTTTATATTAATATACAGAAATACTGTAACTGCAATACGAGTATGATATAAGTTTATTTTCCATGTCTAACAGACAGTGCTACACTTCTGTATATCACCCTGAAAGTTTCAGGCCATTTCACTATTAAAGTCAGTCAGATGACTACTTCTTTTGTCCTGCCAATGGATTACATTTTCATTGGTATAGTAAGTCAGTTAAAATGACCTGGACATAACCAGAGTGACAACACTTTTTCCACGATACCTTAAAGGTTATGAACCTGGTCTGCCAGCTCACTTATGTGTCCACTGTCATATTTACAAATGGAAATTCAAGGCTTCCACTATCTGAGGAGTCATGTCGTGACAATTATAGTGTTTTGTTGAATCTGACGAGTACCTGAAACCTAATATTGATAAAAACACTACATATGATAGTGTTTGATAAGTGTGTGAGATAGCTGTCCATCCCGCTTTGTGAAACATAACGGCTATTAAAATCAAGGAATGACTTGCAAACAATGGTTGTTGTTTATTTGTTAACCACTAGATGGCAGACCAATCTTAGTTTATTAAAATCATTAGACCGCTTCCTTCGCACTGCTCACCACTCTGACACGAACCTTCTCTGAGCATGTAAAGCAATAGAGGAGCTAGAGCTTCGATTTTATTTGAACAAATGGCGAGCTCGAGACAAATATTTATGTCTTCAGCATCTATGAATGCATTTGATCACCTGAGCTCAGTGAAGTCACTATCTGCATCAAAAGCTCAGGACTAAATGACTACAGACCTGTAACTTTGACCTCTGTTTCATGATGAGCATCTGGTGTTGACCCACCTAAAGCACATTACAGGAACTCTGCTGGACCCTCTGCAGTTCGCATACTGTGCCAACAGATCTGTGTTTGATGCAGCTACAGTAGTCTGAATTACATCCTGCAGCATCTGGACAGCCCCGGGACCTATGCTAGGATCCTGTTTGTGGCCTTCAGCTCAGCGTTCAACATCATCCCTGATATCCACCACACCAAACTCGCTGGACTTAACATCCCCTCCTCCAAATGAAAGCGGATTGCCTACATCCTGGCAGGCAGGAAGCAGCAGGTGAGGCTGGGGAGGCAGTCCATCAGCACTGGTGCTCCCCAAGGATGCGTGCTCCCCCACTGCTCTTCTCCCTGTAGACACACGACTGCATTTCAGGAGATCCCACTGTGAAACTCCTGAAACTTTCAGATGACACAGCCGTCATTGGTCTTATCAGCAATGGTGATGGGTCTGCATACAGACGGGAGGTTGATCGGTTGGTATCCTGGTGCAGCCACAACAACCTGGAGCTTAACATGCTAAAGACAGAGGAGATGACTGTGGACTTCAGAAGGTGTCCAACCTCCCTGTCCCCACTCGCAGCAGAACTGTAGCTGCTGTGGATGCTTTTAAGTACCTGGGGATTACGGTTTCCCAGGACTTCAAGAGGAAACTCAACATCACCTCCATCATCACCTGCTGAGGAAATACAACCTCCCTAAGGACCTGCTGGTTCAATTTTCACAGCAGTCATCAAGTCTGTCCTGTCCACATCCGTCCAGTCTGTCCAGTGTGGTTTGGTTCTGCCACCAAACAAGACAGGAACAGACTACAAAGGACAATCAAGAGGATCATTGATGTCAACCTGCTCACCATTCAGGACATTTACTCCTCTTGAACCTAGAAATACACAGGAAACATTATCCTGGACCCCTAACACCCTGGACATCACCTAACAAACAGAGACAGAAACACTTATTTCCCACAGAACATCACCCTGACAAACAGCTGACAAACACATCACCCACACTGGAACAGTAATTTATTCATATACATATATATTATACATATACAAATTCCTTTCATGTGTGGGCAGACTTGATTCTGATTCTGATACTAGTTTATTATACGTCATATGTCCTACGAGAGCTGTAACTGCGCTTACTGTTGCTTATGGTTAACCAATACTGAATATACAATAGAAAATGATATAATTCATTTTCTATTCTTAGCCTTCATATTTTAACTATTCAATGTTCCCTATCAATTTATTTTACAAGTAAGATTATGACTACAGTACTCTGAGGCTCAGCTTGCGTCCAGAAATGGTACTTCCAAGCGTCCCAGTGCGCCTGTCATACCGCGCGTAACCGCTAGGCGCGCTGTAGAGCCGCGCTGCTTTTTCCCTCCGGAGTGTGTGAAAGTTTTCCATGCGGGGATGGAGGCGATCACCCACCGCTAGCAGAGGGAAGAGGGCTGAGCCTTGAAGCTGCTGTGAGGGGACTTGAAAAGAGCAGGGGGAGGAGGAGGAGGAGAAGAAGGATTGATATAACCAAGCGGCTGTCGATGCGCAACCCAATTTTCACTCACTCCAAGTCTTTGAGCCAAGATCGGAACGGGGAACGCGCTTTCCATTCACATCGTGCGCAGACAACTTTTACTGCTCGGGTCCGCGAGTCCTCCGAAGTGTATCCCTCTCTTTACATTATTTATGCTATCCACGTGTTTGTTTATTTTTATTTTATAAAGTGAAGTACGAGACATCGTCAAATCCGAAACATTGCGAGAGCTCCGCTGGGACTTGGGAAGTTTGTTTCCCAAATAATTGCATGACACTTCTTATAAGGACTTGAGTACTTGAGTTTCTTCACCTACTGCGTTGGTGTGGGATTTTGAACTGAAACAGGGAGTTCTCAAATGCAAAAGTACATGTATGAGAAAGCGATGGCTCAAGAGACAAGGAACGGAGGAACCTCTACGTTAAATAACAATAATGGTGTTGACAACAGCAAGAAGAAGCTACTAATAGGACTGGACATCTTCTGTCTTCTCCTTGGTAAGTTTATATATTTGCCACTTTTGTATACTGTGCATTACTGTTATTCTCTTTTTACAACAGCTGACACGAACAACTGGATTGACGCCAAAAGTAGTATATTCTCACTAAATAATCAAAGACAATAAATGAATTAAATAGACCTCGCGCTTTCTAATGGTTGGTAATAAAAGGCTTATCGTTTTAAAAGTATTGCCCGTTATCTGTGTCCACAAGACAGCTTAATCTGCAACATCCCCTTATCATTCAGTACAACACTGCAGCACATGCAGGGGATGCGCGCTGCAAAACATTGACAACACTCAACATTTATCTATTGTGCTACCAGGCGTTGGTATTATCAGAAAAAATTAAACTCATAAGTACAACCTTAAACTCTTGGTGATCAGAGATGAAGATTGCCTTCATAAAATTCGGTTTAACATTCTTATTAAATTGCCAAAGTTTCCAGATATTGAGTTGAAATCTTAATAAACTGATACAGAATAAATACAGTTGAATGGGAAAACAAAAACGCCATGAATCTAGAAAATACAAGATTTTTAATGCATCTTCTATGTGATATACTCAGTGTGTAAATGCTCATGAAGCCCAAACTGTATACGAGTTTGACAGTTAATTTATCAGTGTAAAACTTAAACATTTGCTTTACTCTTTGTTGTCACTCTCAGCTTAGACAACAACAAAGTCATTGCTGTTATCTCATAAAATATTGATCATTTCAGAGGCGGCGGACCATCACAGGGGTCTATCAGTTGATCCTCCAGCCACCTCCCAGCGTGCCTGGAGGATAAATGTTTTGAAGTGTTATAACCTGCCCTTTTTACCGCCCTTTAAATAGCCCTTGAAACCCCTCCAGTGCCCCAACCCCTGAGGTGCCATTCCAGCTATAGGTGTCTGTACAGAGAGTGAAATAAAAATCTAAATGAAACCAGGGTATCGATTCCGCTGATCAAACTTGACACTTTGCTCTTCTGATTTGTTCCAACAGGTGATTTCTTTACGATTTATTGATTGTGTGTTAGTTTTAGTGGTCATTCTGTAAGCGTCCCATTCAGTGTGCAAAGTGTATTTGTGTGTATGTGTGCGTGTTCCTTTGGAAGCTGGTTTGTTTTGGCTGTTGTCACTGTAGCCGTGGTCCTTAGTTTCAAGCTCCAGCAGCCCCCCCCCTCTCTCTCTTTACGCTGTTTTCAACCCCTCTCTCTCTCTCGCTCTCTGTCAGAAAAGGATTATGGGAGTCATGCTTAACTTCTACACATTCTCTCCCAGAACCTTGCAAATCTGCGGCCAGCTGCCCTGGATCACTCCAAATCAAATTACTTTCTCCCTCTCTCTCTCCCCCCTTTTTTAACTTCTCTTTCTATCTAGCTCTCTTTCTCCCCCGTCCAGGGGAATGCGTGGAATAATTGCTTAAGCATGTGTTGTGGCAGGGGAATGCCTCTCCAGACTAATAGAGAGACGTAGAAGTGCGTACTGTAGGACCTACGGCTGACCAGGCATTAGGAGAGCAGGTGGGAGTCACACCAGCAGCCTTATGGAGCGACCCGAGCACCAACGGTAGTAATGAATTTGCCACAGGTATACAAGAGCAGCATTTTATTGCCCGTGCTGGATGTTACAAATGGTGCAGCTGAGCTCTACGTTTTCATATGTGCCGTGTAGCGAAGCAGATTTCCCCAACAGACACAAAGTTTTCCAGTGGATTTATATTGGTTTGCTTATTAAGAGCCTCAGACAGAGATACACTGTTTCATCTGCACTCATATAAATGCAGACAAGCTTTTAGTCCATGTGGAGTGAATTTCCTGCGTAAACCAACTTCCTTTGCTGGTAAAGCTCTAGGCTCAGGTCTTCTACTGCCATTTACACACAGACACTCATGCAGACTCACACAGACAGAGAGAGACAGAGAGTGAGAGAGAGACAGGGATGGTCACACAAATTCTCCTTTGTCATGCTAAATATTTCCCTGCCTAGTGATGATTGGTTGACCCACTTTAGTGGGTTTTTGGGGGTGTGTACTGGGGGGCAGGGGGACGCGGAGAGAGAAGGAGAAAAACCAGGAGAAAGGAGGGTTATCAGGGGGTCTTGAATGAGGAACAAGGAATGTGGGTGTGTAGAAGCCTCGGAAGAATGCATGATCTTGAATGGGCTTTGTTCTGTTGGTGCATCAAAGAGAGGGAGGGAGGAGGAGACGAGAGAGGAGATAATGTACACTATACGGCCACTTAATGCATAAATATCCCATTACACTTAATTAGTTCCTATCTGCCAGCTGGTGCCACAAACACACATACACACACTCGCTGTTTGTGCTTCGACGCTAGGTTGTCAATTTGTCTGGCAGTCACACTGGCGCTTAAGGGGTCCATTTATAGGAAAGCCATCTGAGGCCATCTGTAATTACATATATATATATATATATATACACACACACACACACATCATGCAGACACACACTAACATATATTGTATGTACAGACCTCGTTGGGGTCCTTTTACTTCTCTTGCATCTGTGTTTCATGCATTGTCAAACAACAGAGATGATGTAGCAATGCCAAAAATAATACACACAAGCATTATATACAAAAATGACCCCACATACAGAGTAACATCATCAATCTGTCTCATACGCTGACATGAACATGGCGAGACATTTACTAATAGTCGACCACCATCATCCATTATAAATGTTTATTGTCAAAAGAAACCCATCTGGCCTTTCAGGAAACCATACACCTAAAAGTAGCCTCACCTAAACCGCGATTATATTTTACACAATGAAGAAGGAAATGGTCAATTGTGTGTTTGATTGTGTGTATGTGTGCATACATTACTGTGTTGGATTTGGAAGCCGTTCAAATTTCGAGCAGCTTGTGCTCTTTAAAATACAAATTACAGAACTCCCACTGAGTCTCAGTCCTGCTCTGGGCCCGGCGAGTTCTGCTCGGGTGTTGCCACAGCGACAAATTACTGTCCTTGCCATGCGCAAGACGCCCACGATCAAGGTTTACACAACACGCTGTCCATCAACAGCTCACATTTCTAGTTATCTGTTCCGATCTGTGACATTCATCAGGTGGAGCCTGGGGAATAAGCTTCATAACAGCCTTTATAGCATTATCCATGCAGCACCCTAACCTACTCCTGCCTTCACATTAGCGGCTATAGTATTACAGCCGTCAGTCACATGGCCCCTCATTAAAGCGGGAGAGCTTTAACCTCTACCTCTCCACGCAGCAGCCACTTCAATCCTTAGCCGCTCTACAAATATTTTCCAGAATTTCTCAAATTCTTCATCTGGCAGCAGTGCCCTGGCCAAAGCTCTTGAAGTGACATCTGGAGCAATTTTGTGAGTGAGTGAATGAGCGGGCACCGTGTGTGTGCGTAGTGGGACTCAGGAAAGGGTGGGAAAACGGAAAGGTAGTGTCGGTCGGAGGTAGGTGTGGTTGCGAAATGAAATCCTGTCCATTTTTTTTGCCTCACAGCCCATTTCCATTCTTACCCTCCTCCCTCTCCACTTGAGTTACTCTTCCTACCTTTTTCCTCAATTATGTCGAGTCTGACAGAAATAGCATGAATGAGCAGGTACATTTAAAAGAAGGTGGGAAAAAACTACAGCTTGCTTCAGAGATAATGTGTAGTTACAGGGGAGTGTGGAGGTGAGGCCTTAATCTAAGGTCAAAGTTCTCTAAAAACAATCTAAGGTCGAAACATAAAATGGCACGGAACAATCACATTCTCAGAAGAGATCTATGAAAGAGCTGTCAGTTATCTTCAATAAAGGACAGTGTCAGTTTCATGTTCTTTTTCTGTCCCTTTGTTTGACATAAGGACAGACAAAAATAGACTCGTGTAGAAGAAGTGCCTGCAGGTCTTGGTGTGACATTTATTCCGCTCACACAGAGGCTCAGTGCAGAGAGTCAATAAACACAATCAAGAATCAATGACATCCATCTCAAGATTCAACCGGTCATCATACAGAGAGTCAATCTGTTTATGGTGTTTGCGGCCTGATTACATCAGTGTGTGCCTTTCTATCAGAGCCTTTAGTATCCTATAATGAGTTGTAATGTATGTTTATGTTGTGGCTGGAGGACAAGGCTGATGTTCTTTACAAGGGGAGTAGCGTCCTCTGGCAACATGGTATTATGTAAGAAGATAAAGATCAGTAGCACTACATGACAACATCTGTGGCCACAGGGCTACTTGCCTTCCAAGAATGCATGGACTTTAAAATGTGCATTTTTTTGTGTGTATGTGTGTAGCTGAAGTGGTGCCGTGGCCAAACTATTTTCAAGCCATCGTTGTGACATGTGGCTGGTTTCTTTGGCTGCTGGTGTTGGAGTTGAATGGCACCGCCTTGGGATTTCTCTGTTTGTAGGGCTGCGATTAGAGGTGTGTGGGTGTGAGCGTGTGCATGTGTCCCACGGGGTTTACGAGAGACGGCAGTGCCCAGAGCTGTCATTAGATGGACTCTATGGCCTGAGGGTGAAACAGGCTGCGTGTGCATGCGTGCGCTTATGCCCGCATGCATGTGTGGGCAGCATGTGTGAGGCATCTGTGGCTAGATCTGTGTGTGTGTGTGTGTGTGTGTTTGTGTATGTGTCCCATGTGGTTCCCGCGGGCAAGTTGAAGGCATTAGGTTGACTGATGATGATGGTGTCCCTTAACACTGGTGTAGAAACCAAATCTGGCATTTCCTTTCAACCCTTTCTTTGCCATCTCTCTCCTAGTTAACCACTGAACCGTGAGATAAAACAAAAACGCATGTTGGACAATGGATAACAACGACGTGAACTTTTCCTTTTCTCAACAATAGTGCAGTTAAAGCCTCTGTCTTCTCCTGCCGGTCTCTCTCCAGTGTCTCCTTTATGATTATACCCCTCTCAGGTAAACACCCTCAAACTGCTTATTTAGATAAATCAGGATTACTGGGCCCGGCTCTGCCATAAACCCTTTGTTAGCAGTCATTCTTGCATGTATTTAAGCCTGTGTTTGACTTTTCAGTGGGTGTTGTAAATGAACATTATATGGAATTCTGTGTGTGGGCATTGAGATCATTTGTAAACAGCTGATGGATTATACCCCTGTGTCTGAATACAGTGGAGTTTTATTTCATGCTGTGAATGTGATGATGATGAAGTACGTAAAGATACCGTGGGTGTGATTTATTCTTAACGGGCAGTGCCGAGAGCTGTGGGCCTCGTTCCATCTCATTGTCGCTGCACTGTCCTTTCCTGGGCCTCCTCTCTTTGCTTCTACACAGGCCCCTCTGTCTGTCACTTTCTCTTTCCCTGTGTATGTGCATGCTGTGCGTGTGTGTGTCCAGAGATGGGGGGTTGGGGGTCAGGGAGATTTCACTGTTTGGAGGACAATGCCCCTTTTGATGCATCTCAGCGCTCTTTGTGTCACTAACGAGGACCAACAGGCCTGTGGCAGACAGAAGGAGGGTGAAATGGGAGGGAGGGAAAAAGAGTGAATGAGGCAGAGATGAGAGAGTGGAGTCCCTCCTCATTGGACACTACAGGCCTGTTGATTATCTGTCAGTGCTTTATGGCTATTGCTGTTGCGAGCAGTATTGTTGTATTGTTGACTGGATTGGCTGTGGTGCTTATCAACTCAGCTGTGGCCAGAGCTGTGCAGCAATCAGCTCAGCATCTTTATTGGCATAGGCCTTATCTGTCCTGCAGCCATCGAGGCCTATCCTGTTTACATACAGAGAGCTGGCAGGGGTAAAGAGGCTCCCTGCTCTGCTGGAAAACTTGATGCACACCATTCACACTGTAGCTCCACTTTAACACCTATTGTCTTCACCTGCGCTTTGCAACAGTAATCGCACAGATTGTCTGTGGCAGGGCA
>OMNV01008076.1:0-13161 GCA_900303265.1 Brotula barbata | reverse complement strand
CTTGCACTTAACGTGTTTTACAGTACCCCCCACACACACACACACACTCATACAGTGGCATTTGTATTAAATAACCGCAACACAATATCCATACACAGACCTTTCTAACCATGTAGGCCACTTTAGAGAGTCCTTTCTACTCTGTAGGTTATATGTCAGGGTGTGTGAGATTTGATATGATGGAAATATGTCATGTTTCTCCCTCCAGAGACTGGGATGACCAGAAAAAGAAAAGTCTGAGCAACTGATCCCCACACATAAGACAGGTCATCCTGTGCGGCCAAAACTCCTAAACAGATCGGGTTATGAGATGGTTTGTTGTGGGAAATGTCTGCTCTTTGAAAGGCGTTGTTATGTAAAGGGATTAAATCCTCTAACACACTTTAAAGACGTGTTTTGTCTGCTTATATCAGAAGCCCCGTGCAAATAAAGCAGGCTTTACTAATTCAACACGAGAAATACACACATTTTGCCGAGCTGACCCGCTGTTTCCCTCTCAGACATTCGATCTGTTGCAGAGTGAGTGTTGAGGGAAATTATTAGAAAGGAAAGCGAGACAACGTTTGATTGACTCGCCGGTCTACGGAGTCAACTTCGACCCCCTCGGCCTCCACCCTCTCTAACCTCTCCTTTCAGTGCCTCTCCCTCTGTCTGTCAGTCTGTCCCTGCCTTTCACAGGGAGGTACACACTCACACAGTGTGTTTGTGAGACAGGAGAAGGAAATCCTCTATTAGCGTGCGCCACAATACCTCTTCCTCTAGCCCGCTCCGCCTCCCATTCACCTGTCACACACACTGCTGCAGCTTTTGCCTCGCTCCCGGACTCGCTGGCTATAATCACGATATCGTTCGGAGTCTGCTCTGAAAAGCATGAAAGCCCATTAAAATGTCAATAGGGGGTTTAGAAGGCTGAGAGTGCAGAGAGGGAGAGAAAGAGAGGCTCGCCGTTCGATTCTCAGCGGACACGCAGGTGCTGCTCCACCGGGACATTAGTGCCATGCCAGAGGAATTAACCTTTTGAGCGTGTCAGAGTTTTAGACGCCGTAAGAATAGCCATTGTTTCCTATTCTGGTGAGTACAGTCCGTCTTAAGATGAGATGAAATAAAAGTAGGTCATTGATCTGAACCCGTCACTGATCCAAACCTTTTCCTCTACGGATTCCAGCGGTGTCATTCACAAAGATTTGCTTTATATTTTGACATCTAATGGCCGTTACAGTTTCACCAAACGACTTTTGTCCGATAACAATCGTTACACACTTCCTTATTTTGTGTCTGCGGAAACCCTAGCATGAGACTTGCTGTGAGAGTTAAGCCCCACTGATCCCACTCACTATACCAAACTTAACCCCAAAGCCAATCAAATGGGCGCTAGCTGGCTAATCTCTCTCAGGCAAGCATAAATATGCACACACATGGGCAGGCGACATGAATGAACTGACTATTTGTACAGGAATGCACTAAATATGTGCACACTTCTTTTGTAAACACACGTAAAAGCTAATGTGATTTCAAGCAGGCATTTGAGTGGATTGAAGGCTGTAGTAGGTACAGCACCCACACACACACAGAGCCCCGATAAGGCCCTGCCATGACCCCGACATATAAACACAGATTCAACCATCCGAAGAAATACCTCTCCCCCTATCTGACCCACGATCCTTAATGGCCTGTTGTGGTTCTGCTCATTCACTGAAAGAGAGAAATGCACGACAGAATCTGATAAGACAAATAGAACTGTTCCCAAAAGCGCGACATGCCAAGCCACCCACCTGGTCCCTTTTTTCCTCGATCTGCCGTACTGGAGGGTTTGTTTTTAGGCCGGAGTTATTCTCGGTTAGACTCGGTGCAGTGTGGTGAGTTTGTTTTAGATGTAGCTCATTGGCATACCGTGGACTGTATGGCAGGAAAACGGAAGTAAACAGGCTTGTGAAATAACTACCGCTAAGTAGTATGTGTTTTTTCCTCAGCGAGGTTACATCAGGACCGGTCAGAAGAAACTCTGCTGACCTCACGACAACTTGTAAAATAGTCGTTTTTTAATTCACTGACGCACTGCAGGCCTCTGCCAGCGGCCCAGCCCACCTCTTTCTTTCTCTCCCTTTTTTGTTTTTATCTCTCCCTCATGGGCAGTCCCCCGTCTCTCTCTTTGGGTCAGTGGGCCCTGTGAAGGTCAGTCAGTCTTTATCTAGCTGGCATAAAAGAGGTCATATTTCTTCCTGCCCACTGTTGCTGATGAGGCACAGATGGGCCGTATGGTCAGTGTAGGAGTGTGTTTTTGTCACTGGGTCTGGTATGAGGAGAATGCCCACATACCAGGTTGTTTTCATGACCATGGCATGGGGTGTGGGGGCCCCCTGGCATCTCAAGGGTGGGCAGCAAAGAAGGAAAGGCAGCGTGTGTACAGAGAGGCTTTCACAAGCTCTCAATAGAAAGTGTTAAGGTGCTCAGTGGCTGCTTCTCAGTTTCCCTCTGCAGACATTCAGCCGGTCAGCTTGTGAGTGCTCTAAAATCAGTTTAGCCTTTAATCACTGGTTAGCATGCATGTGTGCGCGCCGGGGTGTGTGTGTTTGTCAGTGTGTGCTTCCCATATCTGTTAAGCCCATGACCTCCTTTCACTTCTGCTCATTAGCATGTGAATCCCACCCTCCACAAGTAGGCCACAAAGGAGTGAAGGAGAACCAAAGGAAAACAGGAGGAGAAAATGGAAAAAGAAAGTGGACGACTGGCATGAGGGAGCGCATGATCTGCTTTCTGATTCGGCGCCGGTCGCTCGAAGGTTTTTTCCAGTGGAGTGTTTACCCTGCAGGTTTTCTGTATTTAAGGTATTATAGGTATTATACTGTAGCCTGGTTCAGCGGGGCATTAAGTGGAAAGACTGAACAGAAACACATCTACACCAGAAAAAAACTCCGCTTATGTCATGTGGACTGCCTTGCCCTTTGTGTGTAAGCGAAAGCTTTGCCCCATAATTCTGTGTGAACAGGCTCACCCAAAGCCTGCCCTGCCTGTTGTGTGTACAGTGTGGTTCCCAGACAGACCAAAGCCCAGCCCAGCCCTGTGTGGGCCCACCAGCAGCCTGTCGTGCCCTGGTGCTGCACCCTGTTTTTGCAGGTGTCTGCCTCAGCCGGCCCATCTGCTGCCCTCTGCCATTCATTCATCTCCCACTCATTGCAGGAGAGAGACTCAGCCAACACATTTAGACGCTTGTTTAAGTTTTAATTCCACGATCAACGCGATCATCCATGATCCGATTCAAAGCAGAACAAATATTCATTGCACAAACAAGCAGCAACTCTAGATGGTATGACTGTATGTCTATGTGTAAATGTAAATGATCATTTGGTCGCACGTATTCAGCTCAAGAATCCATCAGCATGCTGCAGTATCCAGCACGGGCCAAACAAGGACACGTTGCATTTTTGTGCAGATCTGAATTCAGAGGCAGATCCAAGTGTGGGATCAATAAAAATTAAACTTATTATAAGAACAAGCTAAATTCCATTTCGGCTTGTTTGGCCTTAGCAGAGTCACGCACACTAATGAGCACTCTTCTAGTTCCTTCCACGGATACATTCTACTCCACATTTTTACCTTAATTGTAGCAGAGGCAGAAGAGACCAGAATCAATAGACTTCACATAGAAATGACAAAGCAAAAGAAAAATGCTAAACTATGTGAACCTTTAGTGAGGTTTCAAAAGTTTTTCTTATGGTGGTGGAAAACACTGGCTCAAGGAGGATAGAAGGACCTAATGGAGAAAAAAAATCACTTAATTTATGTGCGTTAGTGTGGATATGGACAGAATGTCTGTCCATTGATCTGGCAGATACCTGAGACAGCAATTTATTCTCTCAAGTGGGAGCAGATGTTAAGGATTGGACACTGAGAGAGGGATAGAGAGTGTGTGTGAGTGCATGTGTGTCTGGCAAGTATGCATATGTAAGCATGATTTGAGGTTTTAAGGACATTTTAAGCACATTCAAGTCGATGTGAGTGTGTACTAGCGCTTTGTTTCAGGACAGACAGTAATACAATCTCTTCTTTCCCAACACTGGTGAGACGACTGTAGTGGTTCTCGGCCACATTCGGAACATTCATCACCAGATCTCTGACTTTAACCCAAATGTCAGAGATCCCTGTGATGTGAGCTTGGCCACACGAACCACATGTGGGAACGCTTTCTGCTCCGTGTTCTGGTGAATGTATGTTTTGGTGTGTCCATGTATGGGTCTTCATGACGCTTTCTTGTCTCCGGCGGCCACTATTTATGAGCTACTACAGTTGGACTTGCATACACACGCATACACCAAACACACAAAAATGTTCCACAGATTTGGGTGGCCGCTGAGATCTCAGCTTTGTTTTTCTTGGTATTCACACATTTTACAGTCCTTCATGGGAGTCGGTCCCTGCCAGAGTTTGCCTGCTTGTTTTTGTATTCCTTGGACTTCATATGTACGTGTTTATTTTCTCTGAAACAAAATATCTGTGTATTTGTATGAGACTTAAGAACCCAACAAATGGATTAACCCGAGAAATCAAACATAGGAGATAAGACAGCTTTCTATTCCTGATGGATTATCTTCAAGATTCTTGTCAATGCGTTTCGTACCAAATGGTTTCTCTCAAATTCAAACATTTCAACACACTCTGGAAAGGCACCATCTTCTTCTTTGCCATCCATAACACTCTGCTTCTCACATAGTATTGACATAATCCCCATGGTGGTGTGTTTCTTTTGTCTCCAGTAATGGCCCTTTAACCCCTGAATGTCAGTTTGTATTTGCCCTGTCTGGAGGGGGGGCTGTCCTGATGCTGAAGGATAAACCTGAATTGTCAATAGCCTGTCACACTGTCAACAGGAGCAGCAGGAGAGAGTTGGCAGAGCAAACAGACTGTTTCACGTTAGCATTAAGTCACACACACCTGCAAAGGATTTTGTCTGTTTATGTGTTTTGTTTTGTTTTGGGTTTTTTTTACGGTGATTTCCTTTCCTTTAGCGATGCAGGTAAGTCGACTTAGCTGTGTGTTAATTGTCCCTTTAAGGTGAATCATTCTGTCTGTGGATCACTCTTATATATTAGCGTGTGTGTGGGTTGATGCATCCATCCATCCGTGTGTGTGTGTGTGTGTAGCTATGCTGCCCAGCCTGGTGCTGCACCGGACCTCTGTCCGTCCGTACCAAAGGGGTTTCTACTGCAGCGACTCCAGCCTGATCTACCCCTATAAGAGCAGCACCGTCCCCTCCTCAGTGCTCATTTCTGTTGGGCTGACTCTGCCCGTGGTGTCCGTAAGTCCTCCCCACTCACAGAGCACTTGACCTCGGGGAAATGAAGCCGTAGGGAGGGCTCGGAGGTTCGTTATGGTGGCCGCAAAGGAGTGACAACCACAATGTTACCTTAAAATGCAGAAAGTCGAAGGTTATCCGTCTTAATGTTTACACTCCGTTTTGGAAATTTCTCACTCCATTGTTGGCCATACATGACATTCTCAAGCCCGTATCCCATGATCCCCGTGTGCCAGCGTGCTCCGCCTGTTCGCCTCGTTTATGTCTCTGTCACTGACCAGGTGCTTTTATGGTTTTCTCTCCCTCTCTCTCTTTCTCCCTCCCTCTCTCTCTCTTCTCGTCTCTTTGTGTCTTTTGTAGCTAGCCTGCCTTTCCTGATCATTGAGACTAGCACCATATTGCCATACCAGCGCGGGTTTTACTGTTCGGACGAGTCCATCCGCTACCCCTATAAAAATGGAGACACCATAAGTGATGCTGTGCTTTGTGCTGCTGGCATTCTTATTGCCATCCTCTCTGTAAGTCTACATTTATGTCTTACCCGCAGGCTTCCCTGTATGCTGCCTTCACTCCGATCTAATGTCACTCTGCTGCTTTGTAACTCCCGGATAGCTTTGTGGTCTTGCCTCACTAACACATCCCCCTCACAGCTTGAAAATGTTACAAATGCACACGTCTGTATGCACAAAAGCTACATATCAGCGTATCTAGGTGATGTGCTTTATATGTCTGTCTTTATCACACTGCAAGCTTCCGTAACATCTGACTCTTTGTGATGGCCTCACACCGCCAAGCAGAGAGCTCCACCTCATGCCATCTTGAAAGTTCATGCCTGTATGTGTATGTTGATGCATGCCGACCACCACAAGTTTTTATGAGCTCCTGGTTCATTCTCATGGCCCCCACTTGTATCGCTGCACCCTGTGTCCACGCCCCCCCCACCCTGTGCCATCCACAGCACCTTTGACGAATGTGTCAGCGCTCTCTCCCGTGCCCGCAATGCCTCACCGACCGCCCGAGACATCGCATCGGTTAGCACGAACGTGAACTGCATTCCCGTGCTTTGACTCCTTCTACCTCCTGCTCCAGAAGGGGAACCGCTCTCATCTAGTGCCAGCAAAATAGAGGGGGCAGAGTGAGTGGAAACATGGGCTAATGATACAGTAGGTGGTGGGATTTGGATACATCAGTTTAGTGCCACGTCGTCAGCTTACGCCCCCAGACTCCCCGTGGCACGGTCCCCTTATGACTACGCAGACTCCTTACCATCAACGTGGCGCACACACACGCTGCACCAGCTCAGGTCTTACACTTATTGGAACCACGCGCCTATACATGCGTGTTAGTTACTTCTCTCACATGTCCACGTGTGGGCAAAGCTGGCGTGTCTCGCACAGCTGTGTTCCATTAGTGGTGTCTGCCGCCTTACCAACCTAACACCGTTCCTGCACACGCACGCTCGCTCACGTTCACACGCATAGACACACGCACGTTTCAATTGGGCCTCTTGTTTATCGCTGCAAGGAGACCCCCGGCCATCCACGTCTGACCGGCCGTGTTTGCGCTGTTTGAAAACAAGAGACAGACCAGGAAACACAGGAAGAAAGGAGGAAAGGTGCACATCGACACATTGAAAGTGAAATGTGATCGTTAGTCACCTATAGAGCCATCCTCTCTGAACGCAGCTCCTTGACGTATCCATCAGCGGACATGTCTGCACCAAGATAAACACAGACACCAGGATAAACCAAGATAGATGGATAGAAAGGAAGAGGGAGAGACAGTGTCCAGGGAGAAAGAGTGAAACTCGAAAACTGGAAAGAACACCAGGCACGGTAAAGACTGAGGTCGTGGACGTTAACGCCACACACATTCACAGCGGCTCAGCAACGGGCAGGTAAATATTTTCCTGAGCGATCGAGTGCGAAGGTAACCCAAAGAGTGAAGCCTTGTGTGGAAAGAGGAAGGAAGGGGAGATGCGGTCGGTGATGGCGAGCGGTCGGTCCGTCACTCAGATGCCCCAGGTTGGACAGAATGATTGACATCTCCGTCTCGCAAGGATTGACTTGGGCTGTGCCCCCTCAGGGGTGGAAGGGGTGGGTTTCCATGGGGCCCAACGCTACTTAAAACCACCTGGCTGAAATACCAGAGGAGCCAGCGTTAGCCCGCTTGACCTAAAAGCACCGCTGCCCCTTAATAAATGAAGTCGGGTCATTGACGTCACTCCCTCGTCTCATCATCCAGCTTCTTCCACATTAAAGGCTCCATCCCATCGTTACACAGCCGCTTTTCTGTTATCCCATCAACAACACACACAATTTTCCAATAATCCCATCACGTTCCCACTGCCTGAGGGAAAGGCAGGCCATGCTCATTGTTTGTCTAAATGTGAATCCATAGTCTGCTCAGTCAATAAATGTGTCTCTCATGTCCTTCCTCCATCCTCTGTCCTCCATCTGTAGTCCATCTGTAGTGCTGCATGAGACAACATGATCACTGTAATGCATGGTTTTCTGCGTTCAGTCCTACGGTGTGATTACGGAGCTCTCTAGGAGCTTACCGTGATGTCTGTTTTCTCAAAGCCTGCGAGCCGTAACAGCTCTTCTCTCACACACAAGATGTCTCTTTGTTGTAGATTGTGATTGGGGAATGCTATAGGATTCATCAGTTACACGAGGGAACCAAGTCGTTTGTGGGGAATCCCTACGTCTCAGCCCTCTACAAACAGGTCAGCTCTCCATTTCGTACAGTTCTCATTATCTTGTCACGTCCATCAGATAGTTACATCTCGTTTGTATTTGCATGGTCCTGTAGGTGGGTGTGTTTATCTTTGGCTGTGCCATCAGCCAGTCCTTCACAGACATCGCCAAGGTATCAGTGGGACGCATGAGGCCCCACTTCCTGGATGTGTGTAAACCAAACTTCTCCACCATTAACTGTTCCCTGGGATACATCACATCGTATACCTGCTATGGCCCTGAGAGCAAAGTGCAAGAGGCCAGGTAGGTTTGTGTCAACACCCAGACATATGTAAACACATAACCAGAGTTACGAGAACCTGCTCGATTGACTGAAAATGATGTTTCTCTCCGCAGGAAATCCTTCTTCTCAGGACACGCCTCTTTTTCCATGTACACCATGCTCTATCTGTCCGTAAGTAACTCTCAAACTTTCTTACTTACACACAGAAACAATGGTTCACAGATTACAGTGTGAGTCAGTGGACATTTGGGGATTCATTGCCCGAAGAAAAAGCAAATCATTGTCTTTGTCCACTTCTCCTCCCCCGTCCTTCTGTTTATCCCATCCACACTCTTTCAGTTTCTGAATCATCTTATTCTCCATTTTGCTCCTTAGAGATTCACTTCCCAGCTATGTACGCTCCCATTCCCCTCCATTTGACTCCTCCATCGCTCCCTCTCGCTCCACCTGTTGTGGGTTACTTGGTAGGGTCTGGCTCCCTGGACGCCTTCCATGCTTCAAACACTTTAATTACACACTCAGTGACAATTACCAGTCCACCTAAACTCTCCAATCTTTCCCCTGGCTTCCTCTGTTTGCACACCTAAAGTTTCCACACCACCTGGTTATTCTTCACGTTACAATCCTAGTTAATGGATCTCACTGTCTGTGGGCCTGGGGCGCAATGAGAATAGACTTTAGGTTTCTGTCTGACTGAACTAAACTTGAAAGCTTCCATAGCTCAGCGAGACAGTTGATGTTGTTTATGTGCTGTGGGTATTTCCCAGCCTCTCAGTGACCCATCAGCTGAAATCTGCTCAGAAAAAAGAACAATTGAACAGCACAGGAAAGGCAGAGAAGCAAGGGACATGTGGCGCATCCAGACCACAGAGTGACACACCAGTCACAGACCAGTGTTTCATAGCCAAACAAAGCTGGTAAAAATACGGAACAAGAAAGGAGAGAGAAGCACGGAATGAGTGGGAGAGTGCAGGAATAGTTCGGAGTTGATGTTTTGGAACATAAAACCAGCATATGGCAGAAACACAGTCCAGGATGGAGGCTGTCCCCGTGGAAAAAAAGGATTCTGTGGCATCATTTTGTTTTACGAGCTGAAAACCAATGATTTGACATCATGTTTTCACACTCGTAAAATATCCCAATAACAGCATGTGTTCTCGTGTGATCGTGAAGAACGCTTCTTATGATCGGCCAAAATCTAATTCCACATTTAAGGATCTGAGGACAGAGGGACGATGATGATCCTGGGACTTTATTACTCCTTAGCATAGCAAAGGGTCCAGCACTGGTTCAAACATGGAACCATTCTGCACACCTTTCTCCCTTCTCAAGTTTTCCCTCAGCTCCTCTGCTCCCCTTTTTGTTTTGCTCCTTTGTTGCTCATTAGCCTGAAAGCCACAGTGTGGCTGTCACCCTGTCCAACCTCCCACAGACCCCACTCATCGGCTAATTGGCTCTCTGTGATTACGGAGAAGTTCATTTCCTGTTGAGCTCATCTTGAGTTCTGGGTGTGTGTGATGTGGCGGGAGTAGACATTTGCCACCATTGCGGCCTCATATGATGGCACAGACCCCAGTACAGAGAGACAGACAGACAGACCACAAAAACAAAACTGAACGTAGTCACACGTCCAACTCAGCTATCTTGACTTTTGTCTAATGTGAGGTCAACGTCTTCGTTCCACACACTGTGTTCAGATTTCTGTGGGGGATTCCTCCTACAGAAGCCATTGTCATTCAGAGAGATAAGACGTTGCCGGTCACAGGCAAACCACCATGTTTGTGATGCATTTGCTCCTAGCCACAGCTATGCCTTTGTGTCACAGCATGGTGTGATCAGAGGCGTGGAGGGGAAGGGAAGGGGGCTAGCACGTAAAACCCATTCTCATACCCTCATTCTCAGTCTCTCTCACTTTGTTGTGTTTTCTTCATTTAACACTCTTGGAGTCAGAGAGTGGTTGAGAGAGGATCTGACTGGTGTGAGTTGAATTCCTCTCGTAACCACCAGACTTGGTGCCGCTCTCCCCTCTACCCCGTGGGAATCTGCGCGCGCTCCTTTTGTTGTTGTGTTTTATTGTCGTGTTGTTTTTTACAGATCAGATGTTTAAAAAAAAAAAACAACACAGCAGAATTTTAAGTAGGCCAACAAGGGTCGAAAAGAGAATGAATTTCAGAGCGGACCTGTGATTGAGACGCGGGTTGGAACTTGTTGGAACCTGAGGTCCTGGATGGCCCCTCACGTTTTTATTATGACCGCGTGTGCGTGTCCTTCTGCTGAATCAGCCGTCTGGAAGCTTTATTTGGGTTAACTCACTGCTCCTCAGTCTGATATGGGGTGGAATGTCACTGTAACTCTGTTTTGACTAAGTTGAAGTACCAAGCCTCAGCGCTGCATCCTTCAACAAAGCCCTCTTACAATTGAGAGCTTTAGGATGTCGTCTGAAGGGTATCTGGATGTTGCTTTTGCGATTGCAGGTTATCAGACAAAAGTACTTATCAGTAGTCCTTGCCCACTACCTGAGAACCACTGCAGAGGAAGTCTGAAGTCTAAACATCCCTGCCAGGGAGGAGAGAACAAGACTGGAAGGGATGGGAGGGATCCCTTCCTCTTCTCCTATAAGGATCAGAACAATGATGTAGTGTCGTATAGGAAGTGTGAGAGAGCTCCGCGTCCACACCTACAGGGGCTCGTAGTGGACGGGAGGACGAGGGGGGTCTCTGGGAGTGGCTGCGGTATATATTGTTAGCCGAGCTGATTATAAGACAGACGTTAGGAGGGTTGGGAGACCTTGGCTGATGCCGGCCCTCCCATACCCTCTGCCTCTGGGTGTGAGAGCCAGGAAGTGGAGGCTCTGAGTGGTGCTGAAACACAGGATGTCTGAGAAACCTGGGCTGACCTCTCCACTGTGCCACGGACTGCAGTGTGTGTGTGTGTGTGTGTGTGTGTGTGTGCCAAAGAGAGGCAGAGACAGAGAATGTGCGTGGATTCCCGCTTAAAGTGAGTGACTGAGCACGCGGCCTTGGACTGAGCCGTTCCTGTTTTTAGTTCTCCGTCTGACCCAGAAAGTGTGGCGGCAGCAGGGGGTTCATCCGTTCGTCCTCCTTTTACATTAATAGAGGGTAGCGAGTTCATCCCATCAAAGTGTTACAGCTCCCATCGCAGAGTATGTTACAATATGTGTATATGTGTGTGTGTGTGTGTATTCCAGTGGCTCTCTGCGGTTGTGCTGTTTTTACAGCTGGGATGTTGAACCACCAGAATCAGTCATGTCCGGGTCTCCAGCCTGTGGAGTGTGTGTGTGTGTGTGTGTGTGTGTGTGTGTGTGAGCGTGTGTATGTGTGTGTTGTGGAGACATTATGTGTTTCTCTATGGGTTTGGTCAGTCTGCCCACTTTGATTCAATGTAGACCTCGCAGACAGTAATAACACACACTCTCTCTCTCTCTCTCTCCATGTCACACTCACACACAGTGCAGGTGCAGGGTTGAAAAGGCAACCCAGCATACATTAAACTCACTCACATTCATGAAAATTTCCAGCCAAGTGTGAGGAGTCAGTCCTTCACTGGCAGCAGGATGGAGAGACTCCATCATCACACACTTACACCAGTGATTTTGGCTTTTCTTCTGCCATCAATAACCAAATGCGGGTTCCATATATTCCACATTATGGAAAGATTGTTCATTTTGTCTTAGTATTTTCACAATGTCACAAAATATAACTAATGTCCAGATGCATGAGTTATTCAAATGATTCAATTAACATGAGTGTGTTCCCTCTCTCTCTCTCTCTCTCTCTCGCTCCAGTTCTATCTCCAGTCCAGGTTTACGTGGCGTGGGGCTCGTCTTCTCCGCCCGTTGCTCCAGTTCACCCTGTTGATGATGGCTTTTTACACTGGCCTGTCGCGTGTCTCCGACCACAAGCACCACCCTACTGATGTCCTGGCCGGCTTTGTTCAGGGAGCCCTGGTGGCCTACTGCATAGTGAGTGCACACATAAACACACGTGAACATTATCAGGCGTCACACGTTTATAACTCACTCAGCATATACACACTCTCACATACAGACAACTTAAAAACCTTTGGATAAATCACCGACTCACAGAGCTCCGCTCCCCGTGGCCATCGTTTTTCACTCCGTGCGTTTTGTGAAATGGAGACATGGAGCAGGCAGTGAAGTGAAGAGAATCTGATTCCCTTTAATGAGTAACACATTTCTCAGAGCCAAGGCCCAGCTCTCAAATGTGTGCGGATCTATGCTCTCTAACCTCCTTCGCTACTTTGTGACATATCGTCACAACAGTTGCCAGATGATTTTCGTAACCCTGCTGCAATCATCACAGTGAGTTTGTCAGTGCCAGGGGGAAAAAAAAGTTGGAGTAGAGGAAAATAGAGAGTGTAAAAAGAAAAGGAGAAGGAGAGAGGATTAGCCCTTGAAACAGGAATGAGGCGGTTAATTATTTGAGGGGGTTTTATTTTGCGGCTCTGGTTCTATCAGCACAGCAGGCTCCAGCTAAAATCCACTGCCTCTGGGGAAAGTTTGGAAAGGCACACACACACACACACACACACACAAGTAACCCCTTACCTTAATACATGATCCAAATCATGGATGTGGATCCATAAAATTCAAAGTAGTGGCGCCTACGCAGACCTCTGGCACAGCTAAAATTGCACCCTCCTACACACAGTACACACAGATCAGCAGGATCCTTGAAGGCGAGGATTATTGAAGGATCCAGAGCGAACCTCCGTCATTAAAAATCAGCGAGTAACAACAGAGCGTAATGCAGGATCGGCGCACCTCCAGCTGGGCGTAGTTCCTGGACGACATCAACTTTGACAAGGGAAAATAGAATGTTTTCAGAAATATGCTCCGCTCATGAGCT
>OMNV01008074.1:0-13053 GCA_900303265.1 Brotula barbata | reverse complement strand
TATTTATCCGCCCTGCGCCTCAGAAAGAAAACGCACCCTTTGCGGTTTTAGTCACATTGAAGACGACGACACGTGCGGATGGTTCCCCACATGTTACCCACCAGGACCGGGGCGTGAGAGCGACATTATCGGAGCGTCTTCGGTTTGTTTTGACCTTTTCTTCATCCCTGTCCACCACCGAACGGATCGACCCCCGTGATGTCGGACGTGGATTTCTCTGCAGAGTGTGTCCCCAACCGACCCCAGCAGCAGCAGCAGCAGCAGCAGCAGCAGCAGGGGCGGACAGAGGACGTGTTGAAAGAGAGCCAAGAGAACAGGACTTTACTCATGGTGGCCATGATCTTGTTGGACTTGAACAAATGTAATCCCAACGCCATCAGCGGGGGAGGCGGCAGATGTGCGGGGGGCACCGACGGCAGCGCGCAGGAGAAGGTGGAGCGGGCGGAGCGGGGGGGCTGCCGGTTGAACTCCGGTGAGAGTCGGGGCCCGGCGGCAGGAGCCAAACAGCCCCGGATTAAAAAGCAGGCCGACGGGAGACAGGAGTCCGCCGAGAAGAAGCACTGCTGCCCGTTTACCGGCTGTGGGAAGACGTACGGAAAGTCGTCCCACCTCAAGGCCCACCTAAGGGTGCACACCGGTAAGTGGTTTGGGGTGACACGCCTACGAAACTCACGGGCTGTGCTGGACGAAATCCACTCAGATCAACACCACGCCTAGAATTCATTTATCATCGACATGTCAGACACCTCAACACACCGACAGTCGATGAGTTAGTTAGTTATTTATTTATTTCATATAATGACATCAGTGGATTTTTTTGTAACGGCAGAAAGTGAACGTGATCGTTGCTGCTCTGATCCTTGCCCACATGGGCTCCGGGTTTTTGGCGCACATGTCCCTGCAAATGAATAACCGATTATAGGAACGGTGGTCCCGTGTATTTGCCCCAGTTGGGGGTGTGACCGGTCTACAGAGTTCAGGACGACTCGCGCGCGGGCGGGTGTGTGTGTGTGTGTGCGTGCGTGTGCGTGCGTGCGTGCGTGTGCGTGTGTGTGGGAGGTGTATTTTGGTGTTGTTGACACGCAAAGACGCTCCGATCTGGGAACACCGCGTGCCGCCGCCCATATTTGTGTTGCACGGTGAAAAAGGTCATAGGCATCCATCCACAGACATGACGCCCACGTCACACGGTACGTCAGCGTTATTCGTCCGTCAGATCATCCACGGGTTCTATTTGCGATAAACCGGATACATGCATGCACAGTGATCCCTGTGACGTCTCTGACGTCATAAATGTCGACATATTGTCTCCTGCGGGTCACTGCGACACTGCCGTCCTGTCCCCACATGTTCTTGTCCGGAGATAACCCTCCCTGCGCCACTACTTCCTCATACGTCATCGTCGCCACGCCCCTCCCGTCGGGTTGTAAACAAGAGGCGACATGTGTTCGGGTGGAACACGTGGAGGCGGAGGATTAGGGAGGTGTAGCCACAGATTTTTCTTTATCTTTTCCTTTTTTTTTAATTCATGAAGCCATGTGAGGACTGTCGTGACTCATCACTTCTCTGTCGATACATCCTGTTCTGTTTTGGTTCCTAGAAGAGGCGGATTATTCAGGCCAGGTTCCCAAAATTTAGGTGTTGTTTAATGAAGCTCGTGCTCTCCACCCACACATACCTGTGTGTTTATTTTAAAATAGAACAGATTGGAATGGATTCTCATCTAATAGTTTGATTTTATTATTATTATTGGTTTATTAGACACCATAAATAGAACAAAATGAAAATAAAAACAGATCCAGACTTTCAGTGTGACGTTACTTACTGTAAGCAGAGCCCCCGAGGTTGAGTTTTACTTCATGTAAAGCAGGCAAGACAATCTGTGTTTCACAAACATAACAGAATGGAACATTATAATTATATTAATTGTAATTATTATAAAATTTAAATAAAGATTTGTGCTGTGACAATCAAAGGAAAACCTCATTTATCCTCTACTCTGGATTTCTTACTGGTAGAATGGAATAGAATAGAATAGAATACCTTAAAATGCCTTCATTGTCATTGTGCACAGTACAGCACATTTTTACAGTGGTTAAATAATCTAAAATGTAATTCATATGTAAACTTTTAGGAGTTCTAAATAAGACTCACATAGAGACATGCCTACATTGTCCTGGGCGATAAGGGATTAATTCAGATTCAGAGATGTATTTGAAAATTAATCTCAGATTAGTTGTGTAGTGATTCTGATACTCCATTATCCCCTCAATCCAGATGTTTTGAGTCTGATTCCAGGCAGTTTTCTCCAGAGTGTTTTCTAATATATTTGCTATCTTTCATGAGAATTTTAATAATACTTTATAAGGATGGACTCACATTATGAGGTGAGTCATTAGAAACACTATTCTGCCATGTGAAAACTGTATATGCTGTTTCACCAGCAGAGGGCGCTGTGCAGAGTGTACGCCTACGTATGAGAGAGGATGCCTGAAAGTAGAATCAAAAATCAGCTATGTGATGACATCACTCTGGGCTCTGCGGATTATTATTTTGTTTACTATATGTCATTGATTGTTATTAATCAGAATAAAAGTCCTGACATCCCTGAGCGTGTGTGTGTGTATGTGTGTCTTTCCATAGGTGAGCGCCCATTCGAGTGCACCTGGCCAGATTGCGGCAAGAAGTTCTCCCGATCAGACGAGTTGACACGTCACTACCGCACACACACGGGCGAAAAGCGCTTCAACTGTCCCATGTGTGACAAGTGCTTCATGAGGAGCGACCACCTGACTAAACACGCCCGGAGACACGCCGGCTTCCATCCCAGCATGCTTCAGGGCTCCAGTGCAGCTAAGAGACGCCGCTGTTCCGTGTCCATGTCCTCCTCGGATTCTGGAGACCAAAGCCCTGCCAGAGAGTGAGACAGCCCAACGTACGGGTACACGCAGCAGATACAGATACAGAGACAGACACACACACAGAGGCACACACAGACACACACACACACACACACACACACACACAAAATGTATCTGTGCTGTGCATCCTTACGCAAATGTCCTAAATGTCAGAGTGCTGATCACACCGGTCCTCTGTTACCGTCACTACAGTTTTCTATGCATGAAACATTGTGCCAGTGTTCAACATAAAACACAAACATACTTTTTCAGATGACTGCATTCAAATTAGAGCTTCCTTTCTGGTTTCCTATAAGGGGAAAGGTATTTATTCAGGGTTAAAGACTGTTTTAGTTATCTTTTTTTTTTTATTATTATTTTCTTTTTATTGAATTAATTTCTGGGGAAAAACAATCTCTCTTGTCATTGCAGTGGTATTTATGTATTTATAAAACCTTTAATAAACACTACACATAAAGATCACTTTTCAGGAGAACACAACAAGAAAACAATCACTTAAGAAACAGCAAGTCAGCAAAACGACTCCTATTTTTCTACGGGTTGTTCTAGTTCATACGGTATAAAAGTATTATCATTCTATACACACGCAGAACTTACAAATGTACAGTTTCTCTCCAGTGCAGGACAAGATGAATGTATAGAATTCTAATTGTGTAAATAGAATGAACAGTCTCCCCTTCAGATGGAAATGCTCAGTATAGTTATGTTTTAATTAGAGACTGATAAGGAAAAGCAGCAAAATAGAGGAATAAAGAGTTTATAGTACTTGGCTGTGGACGTAGTAAATCAGGTATAACTGTGAGCTTGTAGCTATAAGTGATTTGTTTCTCATCTCTAAAAGGAATTCATAATAAATCTTAATAAGCTTGATTCTTTTTCAAAGGATTTGCACCAAAATACCCACTTTCATAAGACCAGGGTGCTTTTTTTTTCGTGCATATAATTTCAAGAAGTTTGTAACACTTCTATTGCTTTTACAAGCTTGAATAGTGTTGATCGCACAGGGAAATGAGGGCCCAGAGCCTTAGAAGGCAAAGTGAGGGATTAATATTTTCACCTTTGGGGTCTTCAGACTTTAAGGTTTTAATGTCAGTCACGATGCGAATGCGATCGGTCGGATTGTGCCTTTTGAGGTTTTGCAGCCTTTGGAAATAATCGTCGATCATGCGGAGGAGCTTCGTTAGATTCCTTTTTTTTTGTGTGTCTTTTGAAGAATCCGGACATCAACAATTGTCTCTTATGCCAGCAGTGCCAGTTACTGTACACTCACACTCACTTTTGTTTACTCTGTGTGCACATTGCATTTTGTTCAGGGAATAATGTGATGTATGGTCATTTGAATCCACTTTACACCCCCTGCTGGCGAGGTTGAAGCACAACATTTTCCACAGCATAAAGCAACGTTTTAGTGTCATAGAGGCTTTTTCTATTTTCTACACATCAGTTAATTCCATCATGTAGCATGTATGTATGTATTTGTTTGGTAAAAATGAGTTTTTTATTTGTGTGGTAATCTTTTTATATTGTAACTAAAGTAATGAGACCTCTTGTTCTCTATAAGAGTCCCACATGTGGTTGATGTCAGAAGATGACTTTTTATACTTGCCGTATAATGCATTGAAAATGCCCAGGTAGAGTGTATCGTTAATACTGGTTAACCTCTTAAGACACAACGTACTCTTTTCTTTTCTGGCATTACATGACAACTGTGATTAGATGTTGGTGCCTTTCAGCTTGAAGCCTTTACTTTTAACGCTACTGTACTGTAATCAGGGAATCTCAGTGCAGATCCCCCCCAGACGTTATCACCATGTATATAGCTATGTAATTACTGCATAAAAGTTTTAACATTAAAACTACTTTCCTTTGTAAACGCCTTCAGATTCTTCAACCCTCCCCCTCCCTCCCCATATATACACACACACACTATATTTCATAAACAAGGAAATCCTGTTCTGCAGCGCCGTGGCTGATAAAATAGGACACATGGCAGGAAGCGCTCCATTAGCTTCGTGTTTATTTATTGTTTTCATACACTGCACATAACAATAACAATGTTAAATACTGGAATGGAGATGTTTACAATACAAGAAAATCTTTTTTTTCTTCTTTTTTTTTCAAAGTAAACAATTATCACCCGTGTCTAAATGTAAAAAAAGAAGACAAAAAGAGGCAAAATTAGACAGCGAATGCTTTCAAATCATTTAAAATGGTCAAGATGGCAATAAATACACACTTCTTTTAAACATCTCCGTACTTAAGGCATAATTTAAGTTCAAATAATCAACTGATTCAAGGGAGAGAGAGAGAGAGAGAGAGAGAGAGAGAGAGAGATACATTAGTGCTCCGAGTCGTTGATCCATGACGTTACAATTATAAAATAATTCCTTACCTATTTTGTCAAAAGGCATTTTCTGTCTGTATGCATGCATGTCTGTGTGCGTGCATGTGTGTGTGTGTGTGTGTGTGAGAGAGAGAGAGAGAGACTCCGAGCTAGAAGAGGGGTAATTAGTCACATGTCTAAACCTGTGTGCTCCTTTCATTATCTGTGGTGTGACACTGTGTCACCAGGTTCGGTGACTCTGGGAAACGATAAAGAAGGCGGAGGTAACGCAACAGGCTGTGCTGGAAGCTCCGCCCCCTCCACCCTCCCTCCCCTTTTGGCCTTGATAACATGGAGAATCGTGTAAGCGGTGGCACGCGTGTGTGTGTGTAAGGGTTATCGCGACAATATGTGGTCTTCCCTTTTGACACAGTTCATTTCAGATAAGACACTGTCACTGTTGTCCAGGGAAGGAGACAGAATCAAACTAATTGACTGATTGAGACTGATTACACGATGGATGTGGGGGAGGGAAACAGCCAAATCAGACGTGTAACAGGCCACTCCATGATTATTTGTCATTCGCCTTGTCGTTCGGGTGCTTTCATGCATTTTTTTTTTGTTCGTCTGCGATTTCCTGTTCATACATTCATCCGTGAACTCGATCACAGAACAAGCCAAGCCTGGAAACGGTGTAAAGAAAGCAAAACGTGTGTGCGTGTGTGTGTGTGTGTGTGTGTGTGTGTGTAGGGCCGTGTGAGCTGTGTGCAATAACCTGGCCTGTGCTACATGACAACCCTGTACAGTACAGTGTATCTCCACATCGACGCGTCGTCCTACCGAACGCTCAGGTTAAAAAACGTAAGCCGTCAAATGAAAATGTAAAAAACACGTACGATAAAAACGCCATAAATACAACCTAGAATTCTGGTAAGCGCAGACAGCTGAGTTAGCAGCAGTTATGACAACGTTTGTTACAATTCGGGGGGAATGGGAATCAGTTTGTTTGATTTGGATCTGCTCGTTCCGTCCCCGTCTCCAGGAGGAGGTTACAGCCGGAAACAGGAACAGGTGCACGTCCTACCATAGGAGGAAACCACCGCTCTTACTCCCACTTTAAAGAAACAGTAAATATTCTCACTTTTCATACTTGTTCCGTCTATCGATTGAACTTTTTGTACGTTAATTTGATTACTTTTGATTAATCATAGTGCTTAACTGTCATAACAATATTCTACCGATGCTTCTCGGTCACCGCGGCGGTGGCGAGGTAAACTCACAGCAGATGAAGATCGGGGCTTATGTTGTGTGGGTTGGGGCGAGGGGCCGAGGGGTCAAAGAAGGCGGGGCTACTGGATTTGACAGGTGGTGGAGGAGGTCGCCTGGCAGCACATGCAGGTGGGGTTGACCGATTTGGGCGGGATGAGATCGAGGTCCTCGTCGTCGGGGATCTCGTCCAGACGGTAGCCGTCCTTCAGCAGCTGGATGTTCAGATCCTGGTTGATTTGCTGGAGAAAAGAAGTTATGGAGGAATAAACAACAGGGCGAAAAACGTCCCGAGAAACACAAATCACAACCATTAATCTTATTTTGGTTTTTGGATTTGTTAAAATTAGGCTCAGACTGGGTAAAACACGGCGCGGTAACCATGACAAAACGCGTCCTGGCACATTAGCAGATGGCCTTGTGATGAGCCTGTGATGTGATGAATCCCATTCTGCTGTGATTTGTCTCCCGGTGAAGGCTGTGCCTTTGTTTGAATGCAAACTGATCTCATTAGAATCCTTTCTCCTCAGTCCCTTTCAATATTTGTCACATACCAAAGCCAATTTTCCCCCGTTTCCTAAACTCGCCTCACGTGGTGGACAGGCTGTAACTCGCTGATGTTATCTGACGCCGAGACGACGGAAAACGAGCGAAATGTTTCTGACAACACGCTGACATTCAGATTGGAACACCGGTGGGCTTGTAAATATAGACCATAATCACAAGTTGGAGACGGAACACTGCAGGATGAAAACGACGGCGTGACTGTGATTTGCACTTCCACTGGCAGTGACATCAAACACAGGATTGGCAGGAACAAACACCCAGAGGTGCAGCTGATTCCATTGGTTTCCGACGTCGCGTGTCACGTGCACAATGTAATCACACGACTGCAGCTTCGATGCCTGCAGAATTAACCTGGATAAACAGGATGGATATAACCGAGTGACTGGCTCCGGAGGGGGAATCATGGAGGAGGGAGCGAGCGAGTAAGTGAGCGAGTGTTTTACTCGTTTTACAGCTGTATATTTAGTATATTCGGCTCATTCACACGATTCCCTCTGAGGCACAGCATTTTTATTTTTCCTGTATTTCTATTTCCTTCCAGCACGCACGGCTTCCCGTTTTGCGTTGTCCCGTATCTCACCTCGGCTGAAGAGTATCCTGATGATGAGTATCTAGACATGTCAAAGTCATCATCACTGGAACACAAAAACACACACACGAGTTAGCACATTATTTGTGTGACTTATTGCATGTGGAGAACGTGAGAAAGAGAGGAGAGACGGAAACGTGAGGATTCATTTGTATGTATATGTGTGTGTGTGTGTGTGTGTTTACCTGTCTGTGTCTAGGGCCACCAAGGGCTTCTCATCAGGGCTCTGGTCTAAAGAGGAATAGCCTTTATTTGGCACTACCAACCTGGAGAGAGAGAGAGAGAGAGAGGGAGAGAGTGAGAGGATTACAAAATTACAGATCCTGTGTCGATCCCTGTATTGTCTTGGTATGGACCTTTATTTTGTTACTTTCGGGGGTTTAGTTTTGTATGTTATGTTCATATTATCTATGATCTATAACAGCATAAACATGTGTAGAGAAAGGGTAGATTGGGTTGATGTTAACTATAAAATGTTAACAGGTAAATGTAATTCAAATGAGGGGGGAAAGGTTTAATCCAATTTATGGAAAAAAAGACTTTATAATCTTGCACAAAAATCCTCAAACAGCAAAAGAACAAACGACATCCACAGATGTAAGAATAAAGTTAAAGCGGCACCACTGATGATCCACTCGTCATACTTCAATGTTGAAGAGAGAAGGCCTGGATTCAAATTTCCTTAGAATTTAATAGGGTTGTTTTATTGCTTTTATCCCATTTCACATAAACGTTTGCTTTCCTTTTTATTATCTTTTAAATTCTTTGATTTACTATCTGTCATTTTAATGTCTTTGTGTCTGAATGGCGATGCATGAATAAACTTATCTTGCCTGTGTTTTCATGTAATTGTTACAGCTGTGGCCCCTCCCCCTCACCCCTGTCTGTCTGTCTGTCTGTCTGTCTGTGTGTGTGTGTGTGTTGATGTGGGCGTGACTTCCCTTCCCTTTGCTTGCACACCTTCCATCAATCAGCTTGTCAGCTCCTTCAGTCGCCACACCTGCTGTCCATCAGCTTGTATTGTTTCCTGCAGGTATATAAACCCCGCCTCCTCACCCACGTGTCCCCAGATTGCCTGAATTTGTCTCTGGGATCCTAAAACTTGTTTGTTGTTCTTCCTAGAGTCTTTGTGGCTCTGACTTAAGCCTGTCTACCTGTGTCTGAACTCCTTTAGACCGTCGACCTGGTTACAGCCTCCTGTTTTTCCTTCTACTCTCTCTGTTCCTGTGCTTTTGGGTTAAAAAGCTCAGGCTGTTTTCTCTTCCAAAGTGTGAGCACAGAGCTCTCCTCTCACCGTTGTCTGGCCATGACGTTGTTCTTTTTGGGTTGCTGGTTGACCGGGCTGCCGACAGCGTTGCTGTTCTTCAGCGAGCCCTTCCTGGCCAACTCTCTTTGTTTCTCTGCACAAGACACAGGAACAAACAGTTCAGATCAACTGAAGCAGAATTGACCAAAGACACAAAAGACACAAAGACAGGCTGGAAGCTCTCATTGGTTAAATCATTAATGTCTGTGTTATCACTTACACTGGGGCCGTTTTTATATTTCAGAATAGAAATGCGAGCTTCCACAACATTTAAGCATTTGAAAGCAACACTGTGACATCAGCTGAGATCCGTTTCAGGTCAATGGAGAGATCCAGTGATCAGCTGAGCAGAAAAATGATGAGTAGTGCAGCCGGGAAGAGGAGGCCATTTATCCTCAGGAATCTTTGGACGTCATCTCTACTGCAGCTTTTTCACTTTGACCACTGATTGAAGCAGTAATTCAAAAGTACCACCAATAACTGATAAAGTACCTCAAAGTTCTACTGGAGGAAAAGTACAGATACTTTTACAGTACTTATTTACAAGTAAAACCCATCAGAAAACAAACATTTAGCTGTTGGTGTTCATTTAACTTGAGTATCAGAAGTATTTTTTAGGATAATAACTGCACTTGAGTATTGAAAGTAAAAGTCTGTGTCATGTCTACCTTGTGATCATCTTCAGATTAACTAAATTATAGCTAAAAAAACGTGCATACTTAAGTACTTGAGTGAAGTATTTTTACTGAGTTACTTTACACCACCGTGTCACTGAGTTTGCAACAGTGACTTTAGAGAGTTGTTAACAGCAAATATCCTACAATAGATACAAACAGACACTAAAGCAGACCCTCGGCCGGTCTGAGGAAGATGACACCGGTGTCACGCCACACGTTGTACCGTCTGGTACACTGCAGAAAGCCTACGTGTGACTTTAAAAGCTCTCTTTCTTTTTTTTTAATGTTGGATTCCCATGAGTGATCAGATGACAAATGATCTGATGACTGTACTTTGAGTCTATTTGTGACAGTGGGAGCATCACATTAGTGTCTGTCTGGCATCAATTTGTGCCATCGGTTAATGTTATTACATTTTAATCCAGAAATGAGCTTTCAAAGGCCACCAAATGCAGATTAGAGCCTCATTCATTCACTCTAAGGTCAAGCATGGAAACTGACGCGTTTAGTGGATAATTAAATGAAAAGTAAACCATCTGGCCTCAATGGTGCTCATATGGTACAAAAAGAAAGAGTGTTAAAAAAACAGATGTAATTGAATTATGAGTGCAGGCATCACTCATCGCCCAGCGTTATGACTTTTTCTGCAATAGATGCAGTGATACAGTGGTTCAAACTGTGTGTGAGCTTTATGAATTATATAAGTTTCAGCTAATTTCTGTCACATGCTGAGTTCTTTAGTTTAATGCAGAGAGAAACCGAGGAACTGTGCTGCTCTCTTATCACTGGACTCTGTCCAAGGTACTGAAATGAACCTTGAGGATCTGTATCTAATCATCAGTTCAAGGAATTCAAATTGTCAAACTGGTGAGTGGTGCCGCATGTTTTTATAAAAACAATGCTGCCTGAAATCATCTATGTGTGTACGAAAGGGAATTATGTCTTTGTTTTTGTTTGGGTCTTCCTAGCTAAAGTGGCCTTCATAACACTTCCTGATACGTCACTAAAAGTCAACAACATGTCATGTGACACACGAGCGTGTCCATCGTTTTCCTGGGAAGCTCAGGCCAGACACCGTTTGTGAAAAATACAATGCGACATTTACAGGTCAGCGGAAAATTCGTGTTAAATTGATGATTGAAAATTGTTGATTTTAATTAGATGCAGTAAAATGACAGCATGTTGTGTTTGACAGACTGGGTAGAGAGCTGGAAAGTGTCTCGTCCACCCCCCAAGCAGAGACTGAGCGTCTTCTCACAGCCAGCAGTCGTAACAACAACAAAGTCTCTCTTACCGATTTTCATCTGCAGGGGCGACGGTTTGTAGTTGATGGTGACAGGTTCTCCCTCTCTGGTGTCTGAGTCGGCCTCGGATGCCGTGGACGAGGCCGGGTCCTGGAGACAGACGCGATCACACAGACACAAATATGCATTACTGAGTTATCTATGAATAATTAACGTCCTTTTCAAACGCATAATCCAACCTGCTGTGCCCAGACAACGTGAATCAATAGGTTTCATAAATAGATTCAATCTGTGAAAAAGACTCTTTTTCCATCTGTACCAATGGAAACAAGACAACAAAACAACAACAACCTTTGACCCTCATGCACATTTTAGACCACAGATCTCCTCAATACGGGGCCGACTCACAGGTCCAAGTTGAAAACAAACGATTCAATGCATCGGAAATATTGAGACTTCATCAGTTGGACATAATAATAATAATAACTTCATCTATATGGAAACTTTCATGCAAAATAACTGCAATGTTTTTAAACTTCACTTCATTTACGATGGAGTACAAAGAATATAGGAACTTTTAAAGGGGCTTCATGTGGATTAACTCCTAATTTGTTTACTTTTTCGATTGTTATTTTGTCCATCAGTTTAGTGTCATTAAAGATACCTTTGTTGACATTTTATCTGGATAAAAAATGACCGATTCTTAACCGAATCCTTGTTTCGTTCAGGAAGCCCAGAATAAATTAGGAATCACTGAGGATGGACACATCTTAGTCATAGCCCGGGATGGAGGAGGAGGAGGAGGAAGGCTCGATGAATGGATCGATGTCCGGAGACAGTCTGGAGACACAGAGCGTCTCCTCCGGTCCTGTCTGGTTCCTCACCGGCCGGCTGTGGGCACCAGAGGCCGCCCTACAGGCCGCCCCGCAGGCTGCAGTAACGCAGGGCCCCGCTACAGGCCACGGAGCGCACCGACAAACCGTGAAAAAAAAAACAAGCCGTGATTTCATCTCCCGGTAATACCGACACGTTCCTACCGGAGCACCGAAGCTCACCTCGGGCGTCACGGAGACTCAGGTGGCCGTGACGGATGAGGATGAGGATGAGGATGAGGATGCGGAGGACGCGGGCGGCGGAGGGATGGGATGGGATGGATGCTTGTTATGCTCAGACATGACGGATGCTGATCACTACGCAGCACACCGGACGCTGCCTGCATCCCGTAAACTAACCGGAGAACAAAACACCGGAAAAGACACGAACCCCCCGTGAAGCCTCACCGACGGTCTAACATTTTAGAGTCAGAGAGCCAAATAAAAACCGACATCAGATCCACTTGAAGTGATGGATGGAGCAGCATCCCACAGCTACACCGGGAATACTAGGCCCCACGCACCGTGGATCTTGGATTATGCTGCTGTTATTCCCGTTAATCCGCGTTCCAACATCAAATCTGATCTCTCCATGCCCACAAATGTGTCTTACCAGCGGCTGCATCTCCGCCTGCATCTCCGCCTCCTGCACGGCGCTCGGCACTTGGAATCTGTCTATTTCCTCCATCATTTCTTCCATCATTTTGGCAGCGCTCCTCCTTCCTCCCTTCTCCTAAAAAAAAAAAACTTATCGATACTTTGTCTCTTCGACGAGCTGTCCTCGGGATTACGGCCCTTTTCTCAGATTTTTAACGATCTGTGTGGATCTCCGGTGTCGAGCTTCATCCCAGCAGGCTGTACATGTCGACGGTGGTGTGATCGGTGCGCTGACGGTGGCTCCACCACCCACTTCCGGGTAGGGGATCCCAAACTGTGCTACGGGGACCCCCACAGGGACACAGGCTCTCAGCAGGACCTCGGTTATCCCGAGAAAATCGAGAAATTCAGAATTTTATTTGACATTTTCAAGAATCAAGTTCTGTTGTAGAATAAATAGATAAACAAACAAATAAATAAATAAATAAATAAATAAACAAACCAGACAGAGCAGAGGATTCTCTTTGTCCAAACTATAACTTTTAATAAATCTTTTCCATTTTTGTGTCTTTTTGCACAGATTTCTGAACTGATCATTATAGATATAAAAAGGCCAGAAATTGACAGACATCTAAAGTTACAACAACTGTTTTCAACTCTGAACTGTAATTAAAAAAAAACACAAATTATT
>OMNV01008071.1:20614-32919 GCA_900303265.1 Brotula barbata | reverse complement strand
AATACAGAACAACACAGTACAACACAGTACAACACAGAACAACACAGTACAACACAGAACAACACAGTACATCACAGTACAACACAGTACAACACAGTACAACACAGTACAACACAGTACAACACAGAACAACACAGTACAACACAGAACAACACAGTACAACACAGAACAACACAGAACAACACAGTACATCACAGTACAACACAGTACAACACAGAACAACGCGGTACAACACAGAACAACACAGTACAACACAGTACAACACAGAACAACACAGTACAACACAGAACAACACAGTACATCACAGTACAACACAGAACAACACAGTACAACACAGAACAACACAGTACATCACAGTACAACACAGAACAACACAGTACAACACAGAACAACACAGTACAACACAGAACAACACGGTACAACATGGTCCAACACGGTACAACACGGTACAACGCGGTACAACGCGGTACAACACGGTACAACACGGTACAACACGGTACAGGGATGCTGGGGAACAATGGTGGACTGATTATGTTACAGTGAAACTGGATGACAACTGGCTGATAAAACTTCCTACATGTGTAACATAATATAACATATTAGCAATATTAGGCTCCTAATTTGTACAACTGCGGTATAAACGCTTCACTTTAAGAATGAAGCTCTACAAGTACAACACCATCAGAGAGACACATTATTATTATTGGACTTATTTGACCTAGACAATGTTAGCGCATTGCTACACGCATCACAATAATCCCAGTCAAGGCGTTGATAGATGTAATTTATGCCCAAAAAGGGCAAATTAATCATGCTCATGAGCATCATCATCATCATCGGCATCATCATCATCATCATCGGCATCCACTTTAAGGCAAACAGTTCAGGGTTATTTAAGGGACTTTGGATAAATTTAATTGGCCTTTTCACTTTACTAACCCATTAATAATTGAGTATAAATTGTAGAAAAGACACAGAACGCCCATTGCTCCTAATCCCTGTAGAATGTGTGACATAATCCAACATCTATTATAGTAACTCTTACGTTTTACCGCTGTGACTTTTTTAAATTTCCTTTAAATTCCCCTTCATTCTAGATGTCGGCCTCATTTTGTACAGATTTCCCCAGAATGCATCCTGATAAATTTGGCGTGTTTGTGACCATTGGACTTTTCATTAGAATATAAAATAAAACTTGATGAAGATGGACGCATTGGTGATTTTATTTAAACACATACATTATTATCTGAGTGTGCAAAAATCTCCCTCAGAAAACCGGGCGTTGTTTTCAACAAAATTGTGATAAATTGAATTGAATTTGGATTCATGAGTAGATAGAAAGTCATCAGTGGGATAATTTGGAGACTTGGCTGTAGGAAGCGCCCTGAGGTGCTTGGTGCTGCGTCCCCTGGTTCCAGGACCACACAGACCCTGTTCTTAGTGGGACCTAGCTGTGTCCTGATGACATTTGTATCAATCCAGTAAATCCCTGGGAGGATTTTCTCCTCAGTTTGTTAGTGTCAGTGGAATCCTGTGTGTTCTTCCTCTGACTTGTGAGTTAAACTGTATTGAATGGGTGTAATAAGCAAAAAAGAAAACACAGGGAGGTGTAGAGTAATCTATGGATTATGTGCCATCACTTTCATTTCCTTGTGTGGGTGAAGAGCGTGGAGGAATATTAACAGTAACCTTTGGTCTTCTGTTTCGTTCCGTTTTAATCACATCAACACGTCTGGACAATAAATTGGCCTTCTCCCGTTTAGAGGAGCCACTCAGATTTCAATTCAGCGCGCGTTAACGTATAGTGGCGTGCGTATAAAAGCCTTGACCTTATGAAATGTTGTCGTTGACGGGGACGGATGATGTTTATTTGTTTGCGAAAAGGCCATCCAGAGAGAAACAACAATAGTTCTCCTTTTGTCTCAATAATGACAGCGCAAGTCATCTGTAAAAGTCATCGCAGCATTCAAAAGCGTTTGTTCCATCCCAGGTGAAGAGTTTGTCCCCGCCAACGGGTTTTTAATACCAAACCAGCGCCGATCCCATCACACACTGTACGTCCAACACGCTGTTTTTCACCTCGTACGCCCAGGGATGCAGAATACTCGTGTTCTCTCATCTGTAAATGAGTGCACAGCTGTCCTTGAGCGAGCCCTAAGTTTCCCCAGCGGACATATTTACTGTTGTGCTGGGCAGCTAATAGCCTCGACGTGAGAGAAGTGAATGTTGTGAACGTTAAGTAGGATGGTGCTGGCAAAAAGTACTCCGGTAAGCACTTCCTGGTTTTTTTTTAAGAAAAAGATGTGCTGGCAAAACCTAATAAGAAGCACCAAGCAGCACCATTAATTCCCTTGCTGACAGGCCTGCAGTGTAGTAATTTGTTATTTAGTTCCTGTCATAATTAAGTCATGGTTTGAGTACCTCCACACTCCGCTGTAGTCACTCCACCACCACGCGTGTTTACTGGTATTTACCACAATGATCACAGACATTCTGGGTGCTGAGTTCAGATTTTCAGAATATGAACGCGTGCAGAGGTTTGGTTTGAAACTGCAACGCGTGAGTGTACGCATCCAATTAGCAATTAGAGCGACACATTTCCAATCCGGCAACAACCACAATAAATCATCTTAATCCAACCAATATTGATAAGGATTTAACGTTGCCATCTAGAGGCTCTTTTATGATGAATTTAGGTATGAAAATTCACACGTCAGGTTCGAACAACATCCACTAGGGGGCAGTTTAGAGTCAAAACTTTCTGACAACAACCAACATCAACCATTCGCCTTTAATCCCGGGGATTATTTCCTCTGTGATTTACTCAACACATCTGTATGGTGACCAAAGAGTCCCGTCCTGGTTGTCCCTGCCTGTCACTCATGACTGTAGTCGGCGTGATTTTTATATCGGCGCTAAGTGTAAGACGCTGCTGTCTGCCGTCCAATCACTCACACAGCCTGTGTGTTGTGTTTGTCTTCTGACATGTTGTCCTCTGACCCCTCCACTCTGAAGGCCTCTGCTCAGCCCTCGTACATCACTGCCACCGCGCTGATATTGCCGAACGTGGGCACGCGGTCGTATATCACGCCGTGTTCCCTGAGGGTGGGGGCGGGGGGGGGTTGAATGGATGACCTAACCCGCATCTCTACGTGGTGCACAGAGGCTACAATTACACCTTCAACTCCTACGAGCTCAACGAGAGCTACAAGAGAAGTAATGCGGGTCCTGAGCGCCGTTGACACGCCGGCGCTCGTCTTGACCTTGGCGTCTGCACTGTCAGAATAGTAAAAAGCTTTAAATATGCATCCGGCGCTCTGAGCTGTGGTAACACGGTGACTGGTTCCATCACCATCAGGGATGACAGCAGTGTCCATATTTTAAATGCAAAATACGTATTTTGCATTTCGTTCGCTTGAAAAATCCAGATGTAATTTGTATCGAAATACTTTCCGCTACCTGTTTGTGTTCCCGCGACGAGCCGCCGCGCCCGCCGCGCCACGCCGTGCATTTCGTTATTTCATTGTTTTTCATTTTGTCACCGGGGGGGGAATCTCTCTGATTGACTCCCTTTTTCCGACTTCTTCTGCTGTTGTATAAACAGCTGTCATTTGGCTTCCGCCTCGCATTATAAGTTGTGCTGTACGATTAGTGAGTTTAGGAAGAATTCACAGTGCTGCAGGTAGAAATGAGTGCACGGCAGCACAGCAGGGCTTTGAACTAAAACAATATCTGTCACACATCTCGGAGTTGTGTTGCTGAGACAGACAGCAGATGACTTACCGCGCTCACAGCCTGTCAGCTCCGCTCGGCTCATGAAAGACAAAGCTCAACAGGAGGCTTTCAGCATCACTCCTATTTCTGCTTTTTCAAACTGCCAACGCTGAGATTATGTTGGGGGGTTGTTTTTTTTTTATGGCCCAGGGCTAAAATTCTACACTAAATCTGCATGTCCACTTTGTCAATATTTTTCACGTGCATATACCAATTTTGATAAGGAAGTACACGCTGTGACTGTTTTGTCACGAGCGCTTCATGGGGTAAAACACTTACCCGACACCACAGAGACCTAGATTTGGACTCAGTTCACTTCAAAGGGGCCCGGGTCCTTGTGTCCCACGGGTGAAAAGCAGGGTGGTGACATTACGTGACGGCATCTGGCTGCCTGCACCATCCTCCTTTTGGACAGTAGGGGGCCAAGTGGTGACATCGACGGTAATAGCAAACATGAAAAATGGGAAAATACAGAAAAAACAATAAAAACACAAAGAAGGAAGTACGTAAAGTAATCATGAGGGCTAATAACATTCCGTTGTGTATTTTTATGTTATGTACTTATTTATTATTTTGTTATTACTGTCAATGTATGTATTGTGCGTATCATGTAGCTTCATATTAAATATTTTTATGTTTTTTGACCTCATCCGTAGCTGCTGTAAAGCGTCCTCGAGCGCTGCGTGAAGCCTGACAAAATTGAATTACATGAATTCAAACGAATTATTATCGTTATTATTGATAATGATGAAAACATTAAACAGAGAAATAGACCAAGAGGACAGGCAGTGAGCAGATGTAAAGAAATGAAGTTCAATTGTCAAATACCAATTAATTCTACAAGGACAACAACAAAGGCAGCACACTCCGACACAACCGGTCCGTTTTTAAAGGTTTAATTAGCTCATTTCATTTGTTATTGTCGCGTAACCTCCAGACTTCTTCCGGTCCTTCTCCGCGTGTTCTGAGCGCAGCTGGGAGCCGTGCTGTATCTCATTAACGCTAATACGGAATGAACAACAAGGAATGAGTCAATCTGATTATTTTGAGCTTTTTATTAGTCTCAAAACAGTGAGCAATACTCAATAAACCACCCTAACGACCGTAAAACTCCTCGACTGACGAATACTTCCCGACAGCAAAGGTCCCTGCAGTGTTCTTAACGCCGGAGTCAATATCCTGTCATCAAGAGGGACGGCAAATATATGAAGTTAGTACATTCATTTTAGCGAGGTGGTAATTGTGATGGATTGATGAGATCGATTCCTCATTTGCTAAGAAAAATTATCAGGTGAAAAATGTATGCAGAGAAAATTAGACCCTCTATATTGACGTATTGTTTTTAGATGCAGATCTCTTTAATAAAGCAAACGATCATCCAACGCTCGGCCGCCGTGTGTTTGCGTTACAGGACGTTCATAATGATGATTTGTCTTTACATTGGAAGGATCATTGTCACATCTCCACGATGATTTACAGTTCCAGCAATCCGGTGGGCTGATTAGATGCGACTTAATTCATCAAACAAAGCCTCCCGACTGCTGGATGAAAAACAAGTTTGTCTTTACTCGCAGGGCTGCGATATGATTAATCACGTCACCCCCTGTGATAGATGAGACTAATTCTCTTTTTTAAGATAATTACAAATTGAAGAGCAGCGATGAGATGCAGCAGCCAATGCACAGGTGTTGATACGATGGGTGAGTAAGAGCAAAGCTTCATTTTAATCTAATTGTAATGCTGCCTGATTTGTTGGACACTTTCTCACAGTTGGAGAACGTATCGTGCTGTTTCCTCGCTGTCGCTGCATTCAGGGATTTTAATTTTGCTTAAAGGTTCGGAGATGTTTTGAAGGCACGGCCTAGTTTGGATTAATTGAGGTTTCATCCACAGACGGACCAACGGCGACATTAGTCAAGGTGAACACAAAGGAGGAAATGGAGTCGCAGGCTGCATCTAAAAGCACTTTGTCACGCTAAAAGAAAAGCTCCGTACGCGCAAAGTGCATTAATTTCCCCCCCTTCAAAGACATATTGTCAATGTTTCACCTTCGTTAGCGTGGAACCTGCTTCTGAACCTGATTTGACTCCCAGACTTCGTCGCAGCGAACGAACGCCGCTTTGGCCCCGCTAACCTTTTCCTGCCAGCTCTCGGCTTATTTTCTGCGTCTGTCCGCGGTGTGACGGCTGTGGATAAGAAACCTACAACGCTTTATGTGGTAATTACACTGAAAGAGACATTTCACGCTAATAGGCTGTGGTGATACCTCTTTTTCTCCCGCTGATATCAGCTCTGAGTGCCGAGGCTCTCTATAAGATTCTGTTCATTCGGTGAACAGCGTGGAATGGGATCATTAATCTGAGGCCTCAAAGCAAGAACGAATATACTGTAGCGCAATCCATCAGACCTCTAACATCCATCTGTGTGAAAATGATAGGGCATTAGTTAATATTGCTGTGTTTTTGACGTGCGACAGGTGGGTAATGTTATGGAATAACCAGGGCTGAAAGGAAAAATTGCCCTTATATTCTGTATTTTTCAACCTAAAACTCAAAAATAATGTATCTGGCGGCACGGTGGATTAGCGGTTAGCACTGTTGCCTCACAGGAAGTCGCTGGTTTGAATCCCGCATTGGTCTTTCGATGTGTGTGTGTGTGTGTGTGTGTGTGGGTTTCCTCCAGGTGCTCCGGTTTCATGTGTGTCAGGCTAATTTACGCCTGCCATTGCCCTTGACCCAGGCACCAGGTTGAAGATCTGGAGTTGGTCCGCGGGCTCTGGTGAGAGCGTCTTTGCACGTGTGTGGGTTAAACGCAGAAAATTAATTTCCTACGCGGATCAATAAAGTCCTGTTCTTCTTCTATACCTTGACTAAAGAACACATCAGTTGAAAGAATCAATAGAGCTGATACGTGTCTTCATCTCAGATCAGGAGCTCAATGAGTTCCTTCCCGAGGAAAAAAATGGATCAGACCGTCGTGAGACCGGCAGTGAAATATGATAACTAGGAACAAACATCCAATAATGTTAAACCGACAGTCCAAGTCTGGAAATTAGACCGACTACAGACTGAAGAAGTCGGCGCTGATAACAGCCCTGGAATGATGAGCTCCTCCATGGAGAGCTGTAAAGATGGATTTCCACCAGCTGACCACATGTCACACCATCACACACTAACATATGCACTAATTGAGATCATTTCACACCCCCACATTTGGCCATTCAGGGCAAAAAATGTCCTGATTAGTTTAGATTCGGAGTCATTTTGATTCATTTACCTAGATTACTCCCGCCCGGTGCTATGGTGGTTCCTCGTAGCGCCGTGATTAGATTAGACCAGTTATGTCAAACAAATGGTGAGTGCAAAAAGCAGAGGGAGAATATGTATGATGAGCCGCATTGAAGACGAGCAGCTAATGTACATTTGATGGATTCAAATGTACTCGGCGGTTTAATTAAAGGATTCCGAGCTCAGATTACGACTCTGCATCGAGCCGTGTCTCATCCACGGCCGCTACGACCGCAGAAATGAAATGAAATTAGCGAACGTGTCTCTGATTGGGAGGGCGTTGGAGCTAACGTAATGCATATTTCCTATTAACCTTGTTGATGACTCAGATTACATTATGGAGCGGAGCGTGCTGGTGTGCAGTAACGTGGTTATTTGAAGAAGGACACGTATGATGTTATGAGATTACATGGTCATTTCATCTCTCAGATGGGCCTTGGAGAATCTTCCATTAGTGTCATCTTTCAGCCTAACGCCGCCCAGCCACTACGTTTCTTTCTCTTTCCCACTAAAAGCCTCTATTCAACTTTTTCCAGGGCGTTTGTGTTATGATGAAGCTCTGTACAGTAGTATAAATGGAAACCGGCACACAATGTGTCCTCAGCAAGCCTGGCTGAGGCCGAGTCCTTATCACATGTCTGCAAACACTCGGAATGATCAGTACGGATACAATATCTATCTATCTATCTATCTATCTATCTATCTATCTATCTATCTATCTATCTATCTATCTATCTATCCATCCATCCATCCATCCATGTCATGATTTTGCTTCGTTTTGGGTGCGTACTGTTATATAACGTGTCAAAAAATTTATACAATAAAATGTGCATTTTCCATTCAGATTTGGCTGCACAGTTCCGATTGACTAACAACAAAGCGTTCTTATAATCATGAATGTAAATACAGATTGAGGGGTTCTGCCTCACCGTCCCACGCAGCATGTTTCCCTCCTGCGTTTTTAAAAACTTTGCCTAAATTATTGCAGTCGCTCTGTCAAAGGACTCGATCCCTGTCCGTCTTCTGCTCTAATTACGTCTTCCGCACTCGTCTCATTAGCTGAGAAGTTGTCATCATTGAGTTTTGAGATAGAAGCAATATGAGCTCCATCACATAATAATGAAGGACGGAATAGAAAACACACAATTAGAGAGGTGGTCTACCCAGAACGCCCTGACAACCAATTATTTCATCCTCTATATTTAGGTGTTGTGCTGGAACATGCAGACATCACAAGAAAACTAAGGAGACCCTTGGGATGTGGACATTTGTGTGTGTGTGTGCTGTATAACTGAGACAAAGATGCTCATTTAAACAATTGGGACTCAAAGGGTGTAGCGATCGATAGAGAAGCCGAGGACCAAAGGGCACGGAGTCATCTTTTCACTCTAATCACCGTCTTAACCTTCAGCACATCTGGAGGCCCGACTGTCTCACCTGGCTGCCTGATAGGACGATAACTCCGTCTTTGTATGCTCGTCTCGCCCACTCAGAGGCGTAGGAGCGACGCGAAATCCGCCAGGAAGCCTACGGCCGACGCGGTTCGGCGTTATTAAAGATTTTGCGTATCAGATCGAACGTGTGACCGGCGCGGAAATTCATTCTGCCTTTTAAGTGGTTTCTGTCCTCTGCAGGCGGAGTAAACCTTCTTTGTGATTCGCCGTGTAAAGCAGACAGACCAGGAGACGCGGGGAGCAGCAGACAGTGACGTTGCCCGCTTTATCAAACAGGTGGCAGAATCTAATAGCTTGTGTCCTCATGCTGGAGATTTCTGGGTGAGCTGATTGCTCATCAGAGTGGAGGAACACAGCGAACACACACTGTCACACACCCTCATATTGATTTGAATCTTCCAGGGCCATCGCTGAGTTTCTCCTCTTCCTTCCTTCTTCTCATCCTCCTCTGTCTGTTTCCTGTTCTTTCTCTGTCACTGCTCCTCGCTCCATTTTTCCTCTCTCCCCTCTTATTGTCTGTAGCAGGAGCACCAGGTTTCTCCGGCTCCATATTGTCCTTCTGCTCAGTGGAGTCGGTCTGTTTTTAATGAGCTCTGCGTCTGTGGCTCTCCGCCTCAGGCTGTCCGCTACTGACCTGTTGGCATTTACTTTTCCCTCCGTTCTCCTGCCACTCTCTCTCTCTGTCTCTCTCTGTGCTGCCTCTTTCTTCCCGTCTGGCTCTTTCAGATTGGACTCGGCTTTTCTTCAGTTAATTGTAGCGATGGGAGAGGCGAAGTTGAGATAAACATCGTCCGAATCGCCACAAGGATGAAGAATCCGTGGTTGGGGGTGGGCGAATAAAATCGCAATATTTCAAACAGTTTATTCCAATGTGAAAAAATGAATAAATAACAGTGTTCAGTACAACCGTTTTTGGGAATTTTTGGCCTATTTTGACATTCTGAAATGAAAAATCTGTCCGGATGTCCAAATTGTAACTTCTGTGTCTGTGTCAAACATCCTGGTACGTTTTGGTGAATGATAATCCCTTTTTTCATCATTCAGAATTACTGTAATCTATGTGTAAAGATTGCCCTCTGAAAGGGGGGCGGGCCATTGGCTAGAATCGTGCATGATGGACAGCTTGATAGCCAATGGCAGCTCATCTTACTGTGGCACCACATACAGTATATGAGTTTGTTTATGAAGCGCGATATAATCCATGATAGATTACTAACATGCGTTAAGCCAAAACTAACTGAGACGTCCTGTATCAGCTCGAATAATTGAATTCATAAATTTCTCATTAACATATAAATTCCTACGTTTCTAAGGCGAGTAACAACAATTAACAATATGTTTGCCATCCTAACGATTGACTTGGATCTTAGAAGAGGAGACCGACTGGTGTGACTCCTAAAAACCTGGTGTAAATCTTATAGAGTTGCACCTTGGTATCAAAGCCTTTTACCTCAGATGTCCCCGCGGTCCATTTCTCCTTAGCCGGCTTCAATCCTTCATAAAATACATCAACAGCTTTACTGCCTCGCTGAATAACAACCAACGACTCACACGGTTTTAACACCTCTCAGGTAGCATTTTCAGCACAGTCAGGACCGCTGGGTTGGAGGGGTAGGAACAGGCGGGCTAACAGCCAGACATTTGATCTTTACACTGCACTGTAGCAGCAGTTGGCAGTTGATGAGCACGGTGACCTTTCGCAGCGGATCTGCCACAGCGGCCTTCAATCACTCCGGCCCGGGGAAACAGAACTCGGCGTCTGGTCCGGCTCGAAACTGTGTACTGCAGCACGACTCGACGGTACGGCCGCCCGTTCCATCGATCCGCTCGGCGGGTCGTCGCAACTTAACGGGGACGCGCGATGCACTCCGAGATGATCGCCGCGGTGTCTTTTTGGTCGTTCTGTATCGTCCCGTTACTGCAGCGCTGCGGGAGGCGGAGCAGCCTTTCAAGTCGGTTTTCTGTGTTTCCTCCAAAACATTATTTCCCGCCGATGCCAAACTCCACCGGATTCCGTCTGGATTAATCTCCCGCTGTACCCATTTGTGACACGGCACAATGCTTAATATATTTTTTTCTGGAGAAGCTGGAATTTGTGATGTTGTAATGTAAAAGTACCAAATCATTTATCACAAAAGTCGTAATAATTTGATCTTTGAGTGGTTTGAACACAAAAATTTCCATTGGGACGTTTTGAGCATCCATATCATTTTTTTGGTATAAATCAGGTTTTATCTACTGAAGATAGTGATTTTTAAACATTACATCAAGATGATGTGATTGGCAGGTCCATTCACGAGGCCTCACAGCCACTCAAGTCAACGCTGAAAAATGAATAAAATCGATAAGAAGTGAAGCATAATGTCCAGCTGAAAGTTGTTTTTCACAGTAAAACACAGCAGTGCCTTGACTTCCTGTTTGTCCACTCCCTTATCGTGCAAAATTTGACTGTCAAATATCATTTTCGGCTGGTGCGGGAAGTGAAACATCTTGCAGGTGAAGCGTTGAACGTTTTCCTCAGGTGTTGGTGAGAAGAAAACAGTCGTCCGACGAGAACGTTGGATTTACATTCATTAGAGGAGCAGAAACACAATTTTGCTTTGTCTGCTGAATGGCTAACGAGGCAATTGCTCGCTCGTTTTGAGTTTTTTACGGCTCCGTGGCCAAAAATTGATTTTTGCATTATTACATTAAATGTTAAAGCGGCGCTGCCAGCATTGGAACATATTGATACAGGACAAAGGATCTTTACCGGCTTTGCAGAGTCGTTTTGTTTCGTTTTTTTGCTGTTTTTTAAGCTGATAGGCGACAACGGTAAAGTTCTCTCTCAAAGACATATTATCATAATGTAATGCACTTCAGATAGACGTTGATTACAGCAGGCGTGCCTGTGTGTGTGCTGGATGAATTCAAATGTGAGAACAGCTTCACATTTATAGCTTCAACGTTCCTGGAACTATTTTACACCTCAATGATGCATCAAAGGCTTCCGTATGCATCGCGTCTCATGAGGGCTTGTTATGTGTGCGATATGCTACATCTGTGAAAAATGTATCTTTCAAAAAGGTACTGGCCTTCTACCCCTGTTTGGAGCATGTGTGTGTGTGTGTGTGGTGAGGCTGGTGCACCGCAGCAGATGTTCCTTTGCAGGTTGTGCTCAAATGTTTGCCTCCCACGCTACAAACTCGTCTCTCTCGCTCTCTCGTTTCTTTCTCTCTCTGTCTCCTCTCCGTTTCTGTCATTTAATTTCCTCTCTGGCATGCACACTGACATGCGTAACTACTTTAAAGTCCACTTCAAAGTCCATTTTGACCTTTCCGTTCTGCTTAGGCTCCCTTTGGGTTCCCACTGTTGTGTGGATGGAATTAAAGAGCTTTCTGTATTTCCTCTCTGTGCTCTCGGCTTGTTGGTCTTCTTGTTATGCCAGACATTTCTGGTACTACCGGCTGTTTCAGACTTCTGTTTACACGATGTCACGTTTGCATTAACTGAACATTTGTTAACGTTTGTGGGGATATTTAAATGGTGGTCCGCGGCTCCCCGGTGGCCGTTGGAGGTATTGCAGGAGTTCCGTGACGATGACTTCAGTATTGTTATGTTTATTTTGTGTCTTATATGAGAATAATCATATCCATCTAAATACAGTTCTGCGCTCCATCCCTCTCTGAGACTGGATTTTCCAGACTGGAGACAGGAAATGACATGAGACTGTCCATGTCCGCCGCTGGACTGACAGGAAGAGACAGGTGTGTCCAACTCAACCACGCCCAGAAATCTAACTGATAGATAA
>OMNV01008070.1:11199-51677 GCA_900303265.1 Brotula barbata | reverse complement strand
CTGTGACCCCGAAGAGGAAAGAACCCTGTCACAATGGTGGCCAGTATGGGGGGTTGTAGTTAAAGGACCAACTACCTGTTCTCACCGTGGCCCGGCAGGAGGTGCTCTAACAGATGTCAAAGACGGCTACGGACTCTGCCGCCTGGGAGTCCTGGGACCTCAATTCCCTGAAGGGTGGCTCCCAAACTCCCCTTAGCCCTGAAAAGGGTTCCATCGATCCTGGTTCCTGCTTCAGCCGGAGACCCAACGAGGGCAGCAGCCATGGGGACTCAGTTACGCAGGAGAAGAACTCCTACCACGGCCCTGGAAAGGGCAGCATCCATCTTGTTTGCCGTGGGGATGGGGAAAGGAGTTTAATTGTCGGCCGAGCAAGGCACGGCCTAAGTTGGGTGGTGGGGTGTGTGGCAGTGGAATTGGTTTTGGATGTTTGTGTGAGTATGGTTGTTTGTTTGGGACACTGTGGTGCGGGGGCCTCAGTGGCAACTGGACACAGGTGTGTCTAGCTGCCCCAGCTGCAGATGATGGACCAAGCAAGGCAGGAACCTATTTAGGTTTTTGTCACAAAGACTCCAGGGCTGACTGCTGGATGCACGTTCTGCTAACTGAGATACTCTATTCTGTGTTAATTCTTTGTTAGCAACGTGTATCTGTTTGTGTTGGAGTTTTTGGTTCCCTGATTGGGTTCGCCCACGTGCTCTCTCCTCTGTCTGACGGACCGCCCCGATCTCACTGCAACATAGGATATAAAGGTTACGTCTTGATTGACAGATTGGATGCAGCCGTCCCAGACCCACCAAGAAACAACACTGTACACACCCTCAGACGATCCTTAACTATGCCCCCCCTCCAACAATGACTTATTTATGTTTATATAAGGTAACATTAATACCGTAAGCTTGTGGGTTACTGTAGGCATGCTTGTCTCCACTATGTGGATTTATCTTTATCTGTTTATCAGAACTGGCTCAGAAGGAGTTGGCTGAAAAAGAAGAGCAGTGGCTGCAGGAGCTGGATGAAGAGGAATATGATGCTCTTCCAGAGAAGATGAAGGAGCACATAATCCAGCATCACAGGGAGAAGTTCCAACAGCAGAAACACAGGTACCCACTTAAAAAAGGGAGGGAACACATTCCTAGAATAGGTTCTTAACACTAGTGAATTTTTATCTCAGTGAAAAATCTATGCCGTATCTGCAGATAATGAACACAATCCTGACGTTAAATTTAAGGAGAGAGCCACGGTCTTGTCTCCTTTTCAAACAAGCATCTATTCTGGCAACTGTGGCCTAACATTCTCAGTGTTGGCCCATACGATTTTCAAGGTGTCAAAATGCAAATAATTGCATCTCACTGAATTGAGACAGGTAAAAACTACAGCATAAAAACACACAATGAACTGTGACACTAAAATCAAGGATGTCCAAAGTCAATCTACAGGACTAGTTCACATGAGATTTATAAAGCCTCACCCTGATTTTTTTGTTTATGATTAAGATTTGTTTTATGATTAAGGTTTATGCCTTGCGCTCTGAACTTCACCAAATAAGTGTCACTGTGGATCATTTATCAATGTTTTACTGATCTACCGCATTTCTAAAGGCACTGGTTTTGGTTGAAAGTTAGGATATTGTTCATGTTGAGGATTAAGAAAATGTGGGATCCCTAATTAGTATTTGGGGCAAACTTTGCAGGACATTTATGTGTGCCTGTGTTTGTTATCATGGATGTATGCATCTTTGTTTGTCTCTGCATGGGTTTACATCCGAGGAGAGAGATGGAACAAAAGATGAGAGTGGAGGAGGAAAGGAGGAGACTGGAGGAGGAGATGAGGAAGCTAAGAGAGGAAGAAGAGATGAAGAAGAAGAGCAAAAAGGGATATAAGAGAGACAGCAAAGATGACACGTCAGCTAAAAGGAGCCTGGCAGGAAAGCAGGTCAGTTTGTGGAACTTGTTCAATCAATTTTCTTTTTCTTTTCACTTTTTCTCTCTCTCTCTCGATCAATCGATCTGACAATTAGTGATAATAATCTTTCAAGTTCACTTGTTATCTCTTCTATCCAGTCAACAGCTGCACTGCATAGCCAGATGACAGAGTCATCAGTGGAGGGTGGGGAGCAGCATATCTCAGATGAAGGTACCAGTCATTTAAATTAATAGATATATTGATAAAATTTGGATAATGAAAGTTTGAATTTGACCTTCAACAATGAATGGTACAGTTTAAGTGAACTGGTTTCTCAGCAGCTAACAAACCGTTCCTGGTTAAATTTCACTTCAGAGTTGTCGTGTAATATTTCCAATCTATGACCTCATTGGCCCTCTTTTCCTAATACAGGGCTTGAAAGCAAAAAGTCGGATGAGTCAATCAAGACAGAGGAGACCAAGCTATTACATTTAGAAGGTCCTCAAGGTACAGATAAAGAACAGGTCAGTTTACTGCTGCAAGGCACTCCATTCTTCAATGTACATTTTGGAAGTATTCATAGGCTTAACAACTTCATGGCCCTCTCACTTCACTTGCATGCCCCAATCCAGCCTCTTGTGGATGAGCTGCAGTCCCGCTTCATTGCTTTTGAACAGAGCCAGGCCCAGGTGGACCACATCCTGCAGTACTGGGACAGGGTGCAGGGCATGTTACTGTTCCCTTTCATCATTGAAGATATCCAAACAGTGTCAGAGGATGCTCCACTTGAGAAACGGGTGATTGTGCTGACTACACTTTAAATTAGCACAGTTCTTTTTTATCAGGGACAAGGAAGGAAACTCCACTGTGATTAAAACTGTTAATAATCTAGTTTTTCAAGATGTGAACAGTTTGTTTTGATCATACATTTTGGAGTAAACGGAGCGTAGAGTTAGACTGCTACTCTTATAGTATGGCATATTACTTGTTTGAAAAAATACTGGTACGCAGTTATTGTCTCTCCTTACTGCAGTTGGCTGAATTACAGAGACCAAATGTATCTTCACTTAGTGATCTCATCTATTATACTGCATACACAGACCATTCTCAGCAAGAGGATCAAGAAAATCAATGAAAAGATTTTTTCTCCAATGCCCACTGTGACGGAAGGAGGTATGACAGTTGAGAAGGTGTCTCCGATGGACATTATCCCTCACATTGTATGGAATGTTCCAGGGAAAGACTATCCAGGTGTTATAGAGCTGATGGAAAGCGGCATCCTGCCACCAGTGGAGGAGGTATGGCCAAAGCTTTGGCTTTTTTTTTTTTTTCTTGGGGATTTGTGGAAAATAATTAAGTTGTTGAAGTGGATCAAGAAGTGACAATTGTTGTGTGTTTGCATTTATCAATTTTATTATTATTATTTATTTTATTGTTTCGTGATAAACTACAGTACTTTCACACCATGTAGTACCTCAAGCCATATCACTCCTTGGACCTGCTGGTTTTTCATCAATTTACTATCATTTCATACTTTGTTCTCTTTCGGTCTCACAAGCTATTGGAAGAATTGGGGCTGGGACCTAGAGGGCCACCGATCCCTCCTCCTATGACCTTCTCCAGGGTTCCTTTCCCTAAGAACAGGATGGAATCTAACATTCAACTCAACTGTGACTGTTTTTCTTTTCTGGCATCATTGGGGCCAGAAGAAGCTGAAGACCAGAAAGATACAGAGGATGACTCTGTGAAGGTAATGGATACTCATTTTCACTCAGTATAATACATAATTCTGTTTCTTACCACAACGGCAAACACTGTTAGTAATTGTCGATTCATTTTTGTGTGGGTAGACTTTTGGAGGCACTTCCGATGGGGACGAGGGGGTGTATTTCATCCACAGTAAATTTTTAGTGACATTGTGGCACGTGGTACAGATTAAAGCTTTTAAAATTCACAATTGTGTTTGTGCATGTTTGTATTTGTGCATTTTAAAGGACGAGCCTGGAACACCTAGAAGTCGCATTCAGGGCAGCGCCAAGGAGCGCAAAGCACAAAAAGACAAGAGGGGCAGAGAAAGTCAGCGGAGCAAAAGGCAAACTTCAGCCAAGTTAAAGGGGAAGGGCATAGATAATTTTCGTTCACAATTAGCCGCCTCCACCACCAATGACTGCAGCGAACCGAACCAACAGCTTGGAGCCGTTGAGCAGAAATTCAACCAGAGGCAAGGAAAAACAAATATAGGTCCACAACAGTCTTCCTGTTTCTCCCATGACAGTCTTCGTGTTGTCTTGGCTTAACAATGAATGAGAGAAATATATATGTGATTTGTGATGATGTTTTTTACTTTATTTAATTTCTGTGTTTGTGTGCGTGCATTTTCATGTATTTGAGTGCAGGCTGACAAAGTACCGCTGGGTAGTACCAGCCAAAAGTGAGGTGGCTCTTAAGATCTGGTTCTACTCAGAATCTATTGGGAAATTTGACCAGACATTCAACTTTGAGTTACTGGGCACTGAAAGATGCTACCAGGTTACCTGTTCAGGCATTTGCTCCTATCCATCCATCTGCAAAGACTATAGGTAAGTCAATATTATAAATCTTTTTAATGAAGTAATAGTCCAATGTCATAGTACTATAGTATAATAATAATACAGACCAATCTTGTGTCGGTAAACAAGTCAATGTTATTGTTGCTTAGTTCATTTCAAGATGCTATGCAACCATTTTGAAAGCAAAGCACAGCATAAAATGACCAATTGCAACCAACATTTATCATTCAGTAGTTTTAACATTAAGCATATGGTTTTCCAGGACTCTTTTTGCTCAAAGTAAAATAATACAAGATGTGGAAGAGGGACTGCAGAAGGCCTATTTGATCAAACCTGGATTGTTTGACTTTGGACCACTACTGTGTAGCAAGACCAGAGATGGGTGAATTAAAGTGAAATCAGTAAATTGTTCCATTGTTAGTGTATTGGTATCATTCTGAGCATGTATATCCATTAATTTGTGTCTGTGTTTGCAGATACAAGAAGCAAAAGTATCCAGAGAATGCAGAGAGACTAGTGATCCACAATAACTCTGGTCTGGATGCTGAAATCAAGTTCAGCTTCCAGAATGATGTCCAAGCCACCACATTTCTACTGGATCCACCAAACATGACCCTCACACCAGATGAGAAGCAGGTATAGCAGAACCTTGTTTAAACAGTTTTTTTTTCCTTTGTACTGTAGCAGCCATGCGACATAGGAAACAGTAGCTAGCTCATTTGATGATTAGAATGAACAGTATAAATAGGACAGACACAGCAAGCAGTAGAATTGGCTGAGAGTGTAATAATGATTACAGATTATACATTCCTGTTATTTTTCCTGTAATTCAAACCATGTTACTCCCACAAGATTGGTCAAGGTAATTTCTATGTTCGTATTCTCTTTATATACCTTAATATAATCTATACTGTTTTTCTATTGATATGTTTCTATCCTGCTGTAGGAGTTGACGGTCTGGGCCTACCCCACCAGCCAAGGAATTTTCCAGGACAGTATTGTATGCAGTATCAAGGACAATCCAGAACCTGTAATAATCAACCTGTCCTGTAGTGGAGTTCGACCGGAGTTGGAGTTGGACTCCACGCTGATGCACTTTGAGAAGGTCTTGTTGCACAGGTAGGAGTACAGGGTTTCATTTTCAGATTTTAATGAAGCACCATGAATCCCATCAAAGAAAGAGGTAACATCCAAACATACAGCAGAGATTCCCAAATTGTGGGGCACACGTCTTAAAGGGAACAGAGGAACCCCAATAGTGTAACTATATCAGGGCGTAATATCCCCATCTTAAACACACTATGTAAACAGAGTTCTATTGACCCACTGTACCATGCTTTCCTGTTGAAGACACAAGTCCGAGATTAACCCGCCCCTTCTCTCTCTCACCTCATCTTCTATATGCCACCCTCTTCCTTCATTCCATTCTTATCTTTTTCTCTCCTCTCACCCTGTTTTCTTTCATTCTCTTCTCCAGGAAGGCCACACGTAAAATAATGCTGCATAACCCTAAATCTCTACCAGCATCCTGGAGATTGCGAGGTGTGGAAGACTTGGGGGATGAGTTCATCGTGCCCAAGGACCATGGTGTCATCTTGCCGTATAATTCTTATCCTCTGACCCTGGACTTTAAGGCCAAGAAGCCTCTAAATATTAAGAAAACTTTGCGCTTTGAGGTTAGATGGAAATGCATACATAAAAAAAAACAAAACTATAATGTAGTCACAAGCACTCATGAGCAGGGCTTAAGCCTGTTATCGCATTAAAACTATCCCATGATGACTTAAAATAGGTTCAAAAAAACCCCGCAAATAATGAGAAATTTAAAAATTTATCTTGAAATGTCTTCATGATTAAAAATGTTTGCTGTTAATATGAGCTGGGTATTTTTCAGGTGTCGGATGTGGACAAGATTCTAGATGTCATACACACAGAGAATATACTTCTCGTTGCCGAAGCTTATGATATAGCTTTGGACATTGCACCCGGTAGGTACCATCTCACAAATTTAGGGCCCAATTGCAGTGATCTATGCACAAAGTCAAAGTAAGATGATTTCCTTACCCATCATCTGACCGTCTTGCTGTTCACTACTGAATCACCGCACCTTATTAACACAGAGACCATAACATGTGTCTCCTTTTTTATTGGGGCAGATGGCTCTCTGATGTTTGGAATCATGAAAGTCTTTGATGAAGTTCAGCTCCCTGTGAAGTTAAAAAACCAAGGAAAATACCAAATAGCCTACAAGTGAGTTAACAGTTTTGAGTGTTTAAGTGTGCTGGTGTTGCTGTTGGTTCAGTTCCAATAATGTATAGAAGAATAGGCAGTCAATGCACATGTGAGTCATTCTACCAGTACTTCTTGTTTAATGTTTCTTTTTTCTTTCCACAAGGTTTACACTTGAAAATACAAACCCATCCCAGCCAAATCTAGACTCCATTTTCACTGTGTCCCCCCAGCATGGTACTCTAGCCACAGACAAGCCTGCGGTGGTTCAGGTTACCGCAAACCCCCAGACAGAAATCTGTCTGAAAGAGGAACCTATACTGCGTTGTCAGGTCTGATCCATAAACTGCCACGTTACCTGTGTATGTTAGAAAAACTGATGAAATTCTAACTGGAATTCTATGCTGTAGGTGATTGAGCCTAAGATCGGAAATGGGGGAGAAACCGTAGCCATCTTGAGTATGAAGATTTCTCTTCAGTCTGTATTCTGCCGGTAAGGGTTGCTCATACTGTGTTTTGGTCATCCAAAACAATATTACAAACTAACTTAATGTTGATGCTGTTTGAATTAATATGTTTGCATTCTATTTTATATTTTAAATGCATTTTGACAATAGTACAAATTTAAATGAGCAAATGTTTGATTCTGTAAGAGGTAACATCATAATTAGTATGTAAGCAAGTACATTTTCTATCAAGACTAGTTGCACTTGATTCAACCCCTCTTGATTAATTAGTACATGAATTGGTTTTCCATCATCATGAATCAGTAGCTTTTAATCAGAATTTGCATGTTTTTGTAATGTGTGCAATACAGTATGAGCAAAAATTTGTTTTCAGCAATAGTCAAAAGAATTGTCTGTTCGTTTTCAAGGTACAAGATCATACCCACAAAGTGTATCAACTTTGGTCCAATAGTCTATGGCTCTAAGAAAACCCGGAACTTCACTGTTGAGAACCGTGGAATTTTTGAGACTCGCTTTACCGTTGGCCGCAAATGCAAGGAGTTTATGAATATCCAACAAGCGAGGCCAGGGTATGAGACACAAAAGCGCATATGCAGAACACCACACACACAAAGTTATGCAGACAAAAACAGTAGCACAGCTTAAGGAAATGATAGGATGTGAGAGACATTTTATACTATAAAGGTGGAGAGTGTGTGTGAAATTAGATCAAAAAAGATGCTGTCAGTAAAAAAAAGCACATTTCAGAAACAATAGAAAGACATCTTAATTGTATCAGTAATTAAATGTGTATACATCATTAAATAAAGACGCATATGTATAATTGTAGTTCAAATTATAACTTCCTGTAATATTCACAAGTATAGCATTCTGACAAGACAACACATGTTATCTCTGTTCTGTATCTAACAAATAGTTATCCAAACAATTCATGGCAAGTATATACTCAGTTGCCTAATCTGTCTCACCAAGTTCTTCTGTCTCTCCTGGTCCTCTGTCTTCATCAGTTGTTTAACACCAAGTAAATCTCGAGACAGCCCGTTAGGGAAGCCCATGTCTGCCAGCAGCAAAATTAAATACGAGGCCTCCTTAATCCAGCCTGCACAGGTGAGGGACTGCTTTCGGTGATGACCACAATAACAACATTTTAGGTGGCTTCAGAGAAATGTTGTTCACTATACATTTATGTTAACCCGGTTTCCTGAAGCAATGATGTCGCTAAAGTAATGCATAGTAGACCCTTTCCTTCGATTTTAACAATTACTAAAATAATGGACAGGCAATAACTGCCAGTAGTACTTAGTGTCATGATACAGGGTTAAATTGTCTATATCTTTAAGCATTTTATGAGATCATTCACTCAAGACTGAATAAGCTTGTAAAAGGAGCAAAATATAATATATTCAGTCTTTTGAATATCCTCAAAATGTTGACTTTGTGCTCTGTTACATCTCCATCTGTCCTCCCCATATGTCCTTGTATGTCAGAATCGCCTCTCCGCAGGGGTGTTCTCAGTCTGTCCCTGCACAGCGATGGTGCCACCAGGATCTCATCTGGTGGTGACAGTGGACTGTGGAGGTCAACATCTTGGCAACTGGAACGAGAGTCTGGTTATTGACATCAGTGATCGTGACGTCACCGATCAACCTGAGGGCATATTGTACAAACTTCAGGCTGAAGTCTGCATGCCAGGTGGGAGCTGTGTGATACTGTCTCAGTGGACTTGTAAAACCTATACTTGTTCCTGCTCAGGCCCAGTCCAGCAGATCAATGCAGATTTATGATGGTCTCTGACTTTTCTTCCTTGTGTTTTATTCTGTTCCAGCCCTAAAGCTGGACCCTGCTTTAGTCTTTGAGGATCACCATTTGTGTCCCAACAGCTTTTGGCTCTCTTCCAAACAGTTTTCCAAAGCTGAGGGAATTTTTGTCCTGGATGAGAAGAAATTTATCTTCAACAATGTCCTGGTAGGGCAAACTGCTCAGGCCCGCTTCAAACTCACCAACAACAGCAAAGTTGCCTCCTTGCTCAGTTTTGGCCTCAAATATGTGAGCTCAAAGGTAATGTTTGTGAAGCTCTGTAGATAGATCCAATACATAGATAAATGCATGAAGGAGTTGGACAGCAGTTAGAAAATGGAAAATATCCTGTGCTTCATTACAGGAGTCTGGCAACATGGAAGCGTTTGAATTGAATTCTTCAACTCTGACCATTCCCAGCCAGTCTCAAGGTTTTTCTGTAGTCCACTTCACGCCCCAAGCAATGCAGCACTACCATGCTGTCTTTGAGGCGTTCATATTGGGGCCAACAAGGTATGTCTATGACAGCACAGTAAATATGCCAGTAGGTGTGACTGTTTGGCCCCTTATTTATTTCACTGAACATCTCCTCTTTCTGCTCCAGAATGACACCCATGTTCAGGAACAAGGTGCTGGAGTTTGACCTAACGGGAGAGGGCAGTCTCCCCAGTGTGTGTGTGGTACATCCAGCGTTAAGAAACAGTAGAGGAAGCCCAATTATGCAGTTCAGACGGGTATTGGTGGGGCGAAGGCAAACCCTGCCCCTAGTGATAATGAATGATGGAAATTTAGTAGCTCAGGTAAGGGATGCAAAAAGCTTATTTTATTTTCCTAAACGTTCTCATAACATTTCTTTTCCACATTATCTATGAGCATAATTACTTGTTTCAAAGGTAAAGGTGCTTTGTTTCTTCCTGTGTTGTGCAGGTCACGATTGACATGCTGGATAAACATGGAGTGTTCTTCCTCAAATCAGCTCCCAGCAACACTTTCAGCTCCATCCACTCTACGCAGCTTGAGGGCGCAGGTACAATCTTGTCCCATTGAGTAATGTCTACAATGTACTGTGTTAGTCATTGGTGAGAGTAACAGTCAAACGCTATCTTGATTTTCAGACGAGGATTAGAATTTTGAGTATAAGCCATTCATCAACTCCCTAAGCGGCAGTTTAAAAATACATCTGTTTGTAAGTTGAATGAACATGGTTATATCAGTAGTCCACATGGTAGGACTGTGTAAGGAGGGCTTTTGTGTTAAGATGTAGGCCTGTTCACATATTCTCTTGCTACTGTTTGAATTTATGAGCATGAATTGTGCAGTGCTGGGGGTACTCAAGGATTATGGTTGCTAGGTTATTAATTATCTTAAAAGCTATAATATTGCAATATCAAACAACCAGACTCAATGTAAAATTGCACATTGACTTATAGCAAATAAAACTTTATAAAATTGTTTATGATTATATATTTTTATTTCATCAGTATACTGTAGACCTCTGTACAATGCTGGATACAGTTACCCACATGTTTTTTGACTTCAGATTTCCTTTTTCTACAGAGCATCATTTGGTGCACAGAGCTACCTTCCCAGTGAACGTTAATGAGCAGGCAGAGTTTGAGATCACCTTCTGTTCAGAAATGACCTTGACTGTGAAGGCTAATATGACCATACAAGTTGACAACAACCAGTACAACAATACTGTGATACATCTGAGTGCAGAGGCTTACCAGGAAATTGTCTCCCTTGAAAACATCAGCAGGTCATCACAGGAACGGAATCAGGAGATGGATGGGGAAGGTAGGAGAAAAACAGATCGGAGTAGGGGAGATTCAGAAGAAAGATTGATCTTACAGGAATGGAGAAATGCCAGAGGAGGATAGGAGCAGAGATGGTAGCACCAAGTTAAACGATAAGCTTCATGTACTTCACATGATAAAACCTTTACCCTATGAGAGCTTGTACAGTGATTGATTCATCAATCGGTGCTGGAAGAGACTTAATAACATGTAACCTATTCCATCATCCTAGATTTATATAAAACTCATATCTCCCCCACAGGTGATCATGAGGTCCTGCATTTCGGTGACTGCCATGTCAGTTATTCCCATCAAGAGTCATTTACCATGTTGAACCACAGCGACAGTAAAGCGTTGAGGTTTGAGTGGCCTGCTGGTGGAACCCACATCTCCTTTTCTCCTCAGGTTAAGCAAAGAAGGAATGAATGAAGGCATTTCTATCGTAGGCTACTCATTCCCTCATTTTCTCATCTTTCCACAGATTTCTGTAATTGGGTTTTGATGCAGTTCACTGTCCACTAAATGATAAAATATAAACTCCTGTCGTCTCATGAAAAATATGATTGGTGGTGTAATAACATCAATTTTTAAATATCTTCATGTTTTTAGTGTCAACAATCTGCTCTTTTGTTTTCAGGTGGGACACCTCCATGCTGGCTGCTCTAAGGAGGTGACTGTGACTTTCTTCTCCAATCATCCAGTAACTCTAAGAAGGTTATCAATGAAATGTAAGGTGTGTCAGGTGAAGTTCCAGCGGCCAGTGGAACAGGTCCCTGACTGGGATGACCGCCAGCGGACAGTGCAGTGGCTTAATGCTTCCAGTGATTTTGATGCACAATCACAGCAACCTGTGAAGACGAAGGTAGGATAGTGACTAACAAGACAGAATTCACAGTTCATCAGTATTGTTATTTAAAAATGTACTTTTTTTACAGGTAATAGAGACAGAGCCTGAACCAAGCTGCTCTGTGATTGAGGGAACTCAGCTGGAGCTGGAATTGCGTATCAGTGCTGTTTGTGCTTATGTCCAGTTCAGCTGCAAAACTGACCCCATCCACTTCAAAGACACCATGCTTTATCAGACCAGGCTTCACCAGTAAGTCAGGCTTTCTTCTTCATGTTGTATTATGAAACTAACAATTATAGCTAACGTTTTTTCCTAATTGAATTAATTTTCAACAAGCAGTGTCTCTGCCAGGCAAGCTTTAAACTAAACAAATGTCTGATTATGTACATCTGCAGTCTGGATATGCTGAACAATGGCAATGTGAAGCTGGAGTACTCTTGGCAAGTCTTTATGGATTCAAGTTTCAACCATGATCAAGCAGGTACTAAAGCAATGTTACATAATTAAAATTTAATATTACTATTTGTATTTTATATTTCACATGGAGTTTAAAAGTGTCTCTGTTTAGATGAAACCGTAAGGTCTCGGCCCAGTAGCAGCTCAGCAGGAATGTTGACTACAGCTCGCCCTGCCAGTGCTCTGGCCAGTGTGATGTCGCTACAGATGGGGAACCCTGAGCTGCCGCCTTTCAGTGTGGAACCCAATGTAGGGGCTGTGGAACCGGGTGCCACACAAAAGTTCAGCATTCGGTTTTCACCTATGGAGGTAGCCATTTTCCAGGGCAGGCTGATTTGCAGGTAAATGCAAATGTGCAGTGAAGCAAGGCATCCAAAACTATTGTTCTTCAATCGATCAGTCTTTGACATTTCATTTATATGGTACTATTGAACTTGGTGTTCAGGACCATGTGATTGGAAAAAAAAGTTCAATTACAGGCTAATGTATGTACAAATTAAAAAGAAGGAAAAAGTTTTACAATAGTGAAATTTCCTGCAGTCAGTGCCAGTATAGATGTATTCTGTCCTTTTGTAACAGTAGTCCAGTCACATTTGAGTTTCACTTTTTCACTATTTAAGTTGCTTTACAACTCAATTGGAAATTTAGAAATGTGTTACTTTCCAGAGAAAAGAACTCTGAACAAGACAGGATGATGGTTAAGTGAATGGAATCATCCTGAATGTCTATGCTGGTATACAATGATGTATATGTATACATTCTTGTTTTAGTGTTCCCAACCTGCAAGATGGGAATCAGACTCCTTCTATTGCAGTGAGTGGCCGCAGCCTGCTACCTCATTGCCATTTTGACCTGGAGGATTCTGACTACATCACCGGAAACCGCCGCAACCCAGAGTTTAGGGGTCCGCTTGACCCTCACACCAGGGTCATAGAGTTCAAATCCGTTGGCTTCCATACACCAGTAATAAGGTATCAGAGAGAGGGTGCTGAGAGTTGAACGGCATCTCTCATCAGCGTTTTCTGATTTCATCAAATTATTGAATTCATTTCTGAAGGTCCACTCAGCATATCTGGATCAGTTCTCAATACTTAGCTGTATGTTTTTGTGTCGCGTACGTTCAAAGATTGATAATATTGAAAACAAACAAAAAGCCTTAGTTACAACGGAAGACTGGCTTTTAATCATACATTGACCATTTGACATCTCTGTAATCAGAAATGTTCGAACATTATAGGATGTTTGAGATTCCAGCAGATTGGATGGACAAGTGTTTGCTCTCTGTGCCCCACAGATGCTTCAACGTGTTGAACCCAACCAATAAACTCTACTCATTCAACTGGAAATGTGAAGACACAGGTCCCAGCCCATTTCGCTGCCTCACCCCACGTGGTACCATCCAGCCTGGCAAGAAAGTGGAAGTAAGCCTATCACGTATCAGTCAGTCAGTGAGGTGGGGGAGTGAAGATATGGACCTTCATCCAATTGACTTTTGTTTAACCTATCCACTCTCCTGAAAAGCCTGGAAACTGTAATTATAGTAACCTGGCCAATAGTATGGTGGTGTTATAATACACTACATTGGTAAATGTTCAGCTTGAAACAGTTGGTGATAAAGGAAGTTTCAGCAGTGAAGACTGTTTTCACTTTTGTACTACTTTTATGACATCTAATTTCTTTTATTTTATCCCATTCCTGTTGATCTCTTCATATTATTGGGATCTTTCACTCTCTATTACATTGGTGGCTACTTATCTCATCCTTAAACTTTTTTTTTGCCTGATTAGGCTACTGCTTCATTGCTTAATTAGTATTTGACATTATGATCAAAGGTCACCATCAGTTTTGATCACTGTGGGTTGGTTATATTTAGGAGGAGACTCAGGTTCCTCCAGGCCTTTACAGTGCTCTAGATTAACTACTGTCCTCTAGAGTGTCGAACCTACAGTATGTATTGGATCATAATCTGTCTGCTGCCTGCTTTCACATATCCTGCTTTTTGTCTAGTGACTATTGTCTTTATATGCAGGTGAACATACAGTATGTATCAGAGCAGCTGGATGTGGTGGAGTCATTCTGGAGCTTTTCCATTGACTCACTATCCCTGTCCATTCCCTTCCTGTGTGTGGGGGCAACTCGAGAACCACTTGTCTACCTAGACAGAGTTCTCCTTGACCTTGGAGACCTGCTTGTTGGTATGCATATACAGATGCACATACAGTTGTTTTTCAGTCAGCTTTTCTACCTTCTCTCTCTCATTGTTCTGAGTGAACCGTTTGGGTTGGTGGGACTTTATGCAAATGAGCCACAGCACTGATTGGTTTACTCACATCACACCGAGATACAACATAGATGAAAATCCACGACTGTACTGTCCAAACAATCAGTTAAGAATGAACTTTAAGCAGTCCCCCTTGTGTTGATGAAGAATAGTGAAAAGAAATGAATACTTCCTAAAGTCTGCTAGACAATGAAAATCAGATACATAACATATGACAGCACTTTTGATTTTTGTTTGTGTTTAGACATTCAAGTTTTACTGTTAAAGTACGTGTGCCTTTGTGGGATATATCCTAGGCGAGAACGCAAGTCTATGCACCGATCTGATACCATGTAATTTTACTCTACTTCGCTTTACTTCGTTTAGTCCGCTTGTTTTTGTTCATGTTTTACAAAGGGTTTACAGTAAAAGTCACCATAATTAGCAGGAGAAACAACTTGTAAGAGTCACAGAGAGGCTGTACATTACCGTTATTCTATTTGTTCTGCCATGTACTGAGTTTGCTGTAGGACTAATATAATGTGCCAGTTGCCCACAGCAGAGTTGGTCCAAAACTTTACACTGGTAACTGATCAGTACTTGGTATCGGCCTATAGCCAAAGCCCAGGTATCGGAATCGGTATTGGAAAGGAAAAATGGTATCTGAACATCTCTAGCTTTTATTCTGACTGGTGTGTGTGTGTGTCCGTGCACACGTGCAGGTCGAAGAGTAGAGCACACAGCTGATCTCGTGAATGAAGAGGACAAGCCCTTCAACTTCTCTGTCTTGCCGTCATCTCTCCACTGTAAAGACCAGCAGTCCAGCGTGACAGTGGAGCCCATGTCTGGCACAGTAGGACCCAAAGACAGGTTGATAATTTTTCTGTCAAAAGACAATATATCATATCTTGTGTTTGACATTTCAGAGTACAAGATTAACACATTGGTCAACTAGCTTTGTGAATTAAAATGTGCGGGTTTTGGGAATTAGATAAAAAATAAAAATAATTTAATTGTTTGAGTCTTACCTGGCCTGTCATATACCAGGAAGTTTTCAGCCCAAGCAACTCATGCTTGTGTCTGGCCCAGCCAAACATAGAGCAGGACGCACAATGAGCAGTGTTTATTGTGAACTTTTTGATCCAGGTTGCCATTGTTGGTGTGCTTCACACCTGCACGGGAGGGCTATGTGAGCTTCAACGTGGTTCTGAATGTCAAGAGGAAGTCGCAGCCGCTTTCACTCACCGTCAAAACTAAGGGTTTTGCCATGAGCACGTCTATTGAAGTGAAAAACCCAGATGGAGTCTCATGGGAGATCAGCCCCAGCTACCCAGACACACTTCACTTTGGAAATGTCAGTGATCATTCACATCACACACAAAAACACAAACATAACACCCACACACTCATGAATGCGTCTTGAGTGTGAAGTTTCCAAGGGACAATCATTTTATGTGTTTGTGTATGCACTATTTCTAGGTGGGACTCGCAGAGCAATCCACCTTCGCTTTTGTTTTGTCCAACTTGGCAAAATTCACCATGGAAGTGAACTTTGATCTAGTGGGTCCCACTGAGTTGCTGCAGCACTTTGAGCTGAATCCAAAGTTTGCCGTTGTTGAGGTTGGGATGCAGTTGCGTACATTCTTCTCCTTCAGTCCTCAGAAGGTTTGCAATGTAGAGGATGTCACCCTGGTTATTAAGGTATGTTCAAATTTTGCAGAGGTAGCAATAATGTGACTAGTCTGCTAAACCATTTATTGCAGTCATTTAATTTTAATATTCAATGACTGCTATTATATATTCCACATTCCTTTCATTTCATATCATAAGTAGTAAAAACACGGCAGCAAGAGCAGTGATACATGTCACTGAAAAAATATTCCCCTATAATTGCATTTCCCGATTCTTTTGGTTCTTTCTCCCTCTCTTTCTTGATTCACTCCATCAGGTAAAACATGGGCCAGCGTTTACCTTGCCCGTTAAAGGAAGGGCTGTGGAACCTGCTATTGAATTCTCCTTCACTAAATACAACTTTGGCAAGTGCTTTCTATACTCCACAGGCATGACGCCTACATCCAAGATGCTATTGATAAGCAATAAAGGTGACAGGAACATCAGGTAAGTTATTCTCATTCTTTTCTCCATTAACTAATTTCTACTGTTATTGGAATGTTCAAAGTCATCCTACATGTCCAAAAACTCCTCCTCTTCTTCATCAGTGTGCAGTGTGACTTCAGTAACACCTCTTACCTGGCAATCAGTTTCCAACCACGTATCCTGAAACCGGGTAGGGTGATTGAAGTACCAGTCACCTTCTATCCCCTTGAGCCCCGTCGTTACCATGACAAACTCGCCTTCATCTTGAACAGCTGTGTTACCAAAATTGTGGACATACAGGGGCAAGGCATTGAAATGAAGGTGAGAAAGAAGAGTGTTTGTGTAAGAGTGAAGTTGTCATTGTTTTGGCTATCAGTCTATTTTTAAATGATCCTTTTACTTAAACACATGGCGTGACTCAAGAAGTAGGGCGATTTTTGATTTGGTGACTTGCATGTAAAGCATAAATATTGTTTATGTGTGTTTTAAATATATATCCCTCCAACCCTGTCTTCACCAGCTGAGAGTGCAGAATCCCAAGCAAAGGAAGGTGAAACTGGGATCTTTGCTGTTGGGTCAGACAGTGAAAAAGGAAGTGACCCTGGTCAACCACAGCCTTTCAGACATTTCTTTCTCTCTAATGCTCAGTGCATGTGCCAAGGTACACACACACATGCTGTATATGTACACTAAAAACAAGTGCACGTACATAATCTCACAAAAACTTTTCTCCTCTCCTTCCACGCTAGGATCTAGTGTTCACTCCAGTAGGTGTACAACACCTCAGAGCTAAAGGTGGATCGTGTAATGTTGAGCTCGAGTTCTCACCTCGGCAGCATATGCCACCCTTCGCAGAAGTGCTGCATGCAAACTATGCAGGACTGTTGCACCCCCTGCTGACTGTCCAAGGCTGCTGCCAGGTACATGCGGAGGCAAATTTCATGCAAAATTGGTTGTGCAGATGGTGCATTTGCTGGTTTGTCCAGGCACTCACTAAGTTATACCAAAATATATTTACTTGTGTTATTTGTATGCTGGTTTTTATGGTACACAAATAAAAGAAAGATCCCCTTAGAAAAAACAGTTACTGTGTCTTTTTCTAGGGTGCTGTGGTCCAGCTGGACCGGAACCACCTGACCTTTGGAGCTGTATACCAGCGCTGTCAGATGACGAAGAAGACTGTCTTGGTGAACAATGGAGACATTGGTGCCAGGTAAGGTTAGGTACTATAATGCATGTAAAACACAGTGTGATATTTTTCAAGGTATATGGTATGAACATACACAAACAAATATAAATTCACAATACACAACAGCTTTGCAGTTATAAGAAGTATTTGCATTACTTCCTTATTGCATTTGGGTTTATATCTTAATTTTTCACTGCTCTGTGACAACATTTCTACATACATGTCATTGTCATCACTCAAATGTAACCAGGTTCCAATGGGAGACCACAAACTTTCCTCCAGATGTGTCCATTGTGCCTACGAAAGGCTATATCTGTCCAGGCATGGAGGTTCCTTTTCAAGTGACATTTGCCCCCAAGGAGCTGAATAATGACATCAGATTTGAAAGTCTGTCCTGCCACGTTGAGAACACGTCCCCCCCCATTACACTCACTGTGACAGGCTCCTGTATTGCAGCTTCCACCACCAAAGAGGTTTGAATGATGTATTGTACTGTTCATGTGTGATTATGTAGTAAACACTAACAGAACCAAATACCAATAACAGTGTCATATAGTGTTGGACATGGATTTGGACTAATTTGGAACAGAACAAGGTGTTAATCATTCTCATATTGTACTCTTTTTGTAATAGTGTTACTCATAATTTAAGTTCTTTCTGTTGTGTGAGTGCTCTGCTCTTTCTCTGTCCAGGTGGTGAGTTTTATTTGCCCAGTCCGCAGTTCAATTACGATCCCTGTAAGTGTGAACAACCACACAAACCAGCGCTGCACCATCAAACCAGTCATTGAGGGGGAGCAGTGGAGCGCTGCATCATCCTTGATGCTTGAACCACAAAACAACACATACGAGATCACCTACCAACCAAAGACCATGACTGGTCATGGCAAAAAACACCAGGTAGAGGGAGAGTAACCTTAAAAGTAAAGAAGTCAATCACTCAATCCTTCCAAATAAACTCCATGTGTTGTATGAAAGACATAAATGTAGAAATATTAATCTCATATTTATCAATGAGCACAATTGAATTTCTTTACCATTATTTCAAGCTATTCCATAGTCCACCTTTACCTCGCTCTCTCTTCACCACTCCTCTCCGACAGAGTGTTTTCTAACGTCAGATATTATCTTGTGATGTGTCTGCTTATCCTTGGCTCAGGGTTCTGTCTTTTTCCCATTACCTGATGGGACAAGCACATTTTACTACCTGCAAGGAACGACTGAGCCTCCTAAAGTGGAGGCTACCATTTCACGTGAAGTGTTTGCTAAGACTCACCACACAGAGGTGTTGTCTGTAAACAACTGGCTGGCCAAACAACAGAGGTGAACACCCCCTTAAGTTCAGTCCTCATTATAACTTATAACTGTAATCTAATCATGTAGGGCTGCTGATGAGCTTGCTCGTTAGAACTGAAAGACAATGGAATCATTACAATTTTGGTATGCTCAGGTTTCATGCAGTCATGGAGATTGTGAGGGCTGAGAAGCCAGATGCTACAGTGGCCTTCAAGGGTCAGGAATACATGGATGTCCCTGCTCTGGGAAAGAAAGACTACAAGATGTCTGTCTATACATACAGAGAGGGTGTCTTCACTGTCAAGGTTTGGTCTGTCTCAAAAACAGAACATTATCGGCTTCACAAAGCTTACAGCCACTGAGTGTTTTTCTCAACTTTGAAAACACATCCTCAGGTGACATTCCGTAATGAAGCATCTGGAGAGTACTCGTTCTACCTGGTCAACTTCAAGACACAACCGCCAGGAATCCTGTCCGTCATTGAGCTGGTGACAGTTGTCCGTCAGAGGACTTCAGCCAGTGTGGAAGTGGAGAACCCTATGACCATACCTGTCACGCTTTTCTCTGAGTGTAAATCCCTTGACATCAATATCCCCTCTCAGCATGTTGTGCCTGGACAGTCCAAGGTGGGTACCAAGTCTTGACATTTGTGCCCGAGCAGTAGAGTTATCTAATTTGCTCTGTGTGTCCTTTCCCCAGAGTTTAGTCAGCTTTGAGTACCTGCCCCTACATCCAGGCGAGTGTGCAGCCCGGCTGAGTCTCAACAGTAATGAGCTGGGTAACTTCCACTATGAGCTGCTTCTGAAAGCCCTGCCCCCACCACCAGCAAAACCTGTCAACTTCCAGACACCTCTCGGCAGCAGCCACTCAGTCATCGTCAAGTTCACCAACTTTTGCACCTGCAAGGTTCACTACACTTGCAAGGTATGAAAATGTCGGCTACGCAACGTTTTCCTTGTCTCATCTTGACCGCAAACAACATCCAGAATAGAGCGATATATGTTTTTTCTCGGTGTTCATGACTTTGTCGTGAATTTGACTATTCACGGAGATGTGGAAACGGAAATGTGAAAGAATGTAAAATGACTCATCTTTGGAACCGTTTGGTTTGTACGCCAGAGCACAGCATTAATAACAAGGTTTTCCCCGTGGTATAAATTGAACAACTCACTGTGGTCTAAGAGCTCTATGTGGTTTTTTATTGGAGGCAGGAGTAAAACATACTTTCAGGGACTATTTATGGTTTCATATAGAAAAAATGGTTACAATGTTGTTCTGTATAAATGAAAATTAAGGACATGTATCAATAAAATAAGAGTTAATAGCAATTGAGTTTGAGAGGATAAAAAACATTCAGGAAGAGAGCAGGTTGTGTGGTTTGGGAGAAGTGGAGAGTAAATCTCATTTCCTTCTGTACTGTTCCCACTAAAGTGATTTAAGAGCACAAATTTTTAATGAAATATTCAGACAAAATCCTGAAATATTTTTGTGTATTGATCATTGGCAGTGTATCAATTCTGATGTTTCTAAATGATCTGACTCTGAAAAGAAAACAGGATGAAGTCTTTATTTATATGCTTTCTCATTGTTCTTACCTGAGCAAAATGTTTTATAGGGCAGCAGATAATGACAGTCACTGAATTTGATACAACTTCAATCATATTTCAATTTGCATTTTGCCAACATAAAAATCATTGATTTATTTACTAATATGACTCACTCTCTCTCCTCCAGACCGATTGCCCAGACTTCAATGTGGAAAAGTGTATTGCTACCCAACCAGGTTTACCCGGGGGTTCAGAGGTCCAGTTGGAAGTTTGTTTTGAACCCCACCAACTGGGGCAGGTGAGGGGCCAGCTCACCCTGTCCTCAGCACTGGGTGGTGAATACATCTTCCCCTTGTATGGGACCTGCCTGCCTCCCAAGGCCCAGGGCCCTTTCAGCATCAGGACAGGCCGCAGCGTATCCATTTCCTTCAAGAACGTCTTCCGCCAGACCACTACCTTCTCTTTTCAGGTAAGGACAGGTGGGACTTGGTCCATATGCCCTTAAAGACTTTTTTACAGCAAGGGAACAGAGAAATGGTCCAAATATTTCTCAGTCATTATCTTTATTCACACATTAAGCAAGCTGCAAATATAGCTTGAACGTTGAAACAGTCAAAGTGGTACAGTTTAGATTAGATAAAATTATTCAAGCTTCAAAAATGTATTTTTTTTACTCCTTGTTCTCTTGTTTAAATTGGCACATATTTCATTCAGTGGCAGCCAGGAATCGAACACTTTGCTCTCAGGTGCTGCATTCTTTTGCTGTTTTATCTGGAAATGGCCTAACATAAACCTTGCTGCTTACCTGATTGTTAGGTGGACAATCCCTGTTTCACTGTCAATCCCGTGGGCACCATGAAGTCCAAGGAGACCTGTAACATCCTTGTGACATTTGAAGCCCCTTCCACAGACTCTCCGGGGCCGTGGACCGGCAAGTTGACCATCTCCAGTCGGACCTCAGTAGGACACAGCAAGCTCTACTCTTGTGTCTACTACCTGAAGGGATACCGTTCGGAGAAGGAGACTACATATTAGATAAAGGAATATTTTATGTTGATATTACCAGGAAGTCCCATTGACATCAAAATCTTGCACTAATACTCAACTTGGAATACAAGATGCTGTAACACAAAAGAACGCATGTACATACGCAGATGCCAAAATACTCAAGATTCCCTTGTATCCCTATAGTCTAAAATACAGAAACTGTTATGAATTTGTTTTATCCATTACTCCATAATGTTGTCACATTAAAAGCAGTGTTGTCCTGTGTGTGTCTAAATCTGTTGCATGTTTTTTCTCTTTTTTTCCACATGGGGGCAATCATGTCAAGGGATTTCACCAATAGCCCACTCTCCTGGTACCTTTATGTATCCAAATTCTTGTTGTCCAGTGACAGGGGAAGATACTGTACTTAATTAACATGACTCGGCCTTTTCGTCATCCTGATATCCTGCGTGCTAATCTGCCACACATCCACCAGGAGTTAATTTGTCCAAACCTCCCTGTGTGCTGTGAGACACACAGCACATTTAAGGCACATTTAATCTGAAAGGGCACAGCTGAGGGAGACACTCATTACCAAAGGTTAGATGTGTCTCCTTACACACACATGCACGCACATGCCACTAATGAGAAGCTGGACTGACAGTTTCTCCTAATCCACGAGAGGATCCTCTGATCCTCACCTGGCATTCCCAATCCTATGGGGGACAGTCTGTTGGGCTCTGCTCAAGTGGTAGACATCAATTGCTTTCATTTGTTTAAGACAAATGAAAAAAAAAGTGCTTGTCCACAGGGGACGCATGTCTCTTGACTGCCATACACAGTATGTCTCACACTTGTCTCAAGCAAGATAAAAGCCCGAGGAAGAGATGATATCTGCATTAAATAATGGATGTCCGTCTTTTATTTCAGATCAAGTCCTGAGAGGTTGTATGGTTTTACTACAAGATGAGAGATGTCCTCCCCCCCAGCACAGCTCCAATATGATAACACAGCAGGTGTACATTGCAACTCTTCACACTGAAATGCTGCAGATAATGTACTTAAACCTTTTTTTCTTAATCCATCAGTGGGGATGGGAAGGGTGGACTGAGTGGGTGTGTTTTGGGATGGGTGCTGTGATGTAAGAGGGGAGGTCGGGGGGAGGGGACTCCTCTCTCTCCCCCATAGAGCGCAGCATGAGCGCTCCGCAGCAAAAGGATGTGTGAGCAGGCAGCGCGCTACTGTCGGGACGGAGTCCACAAACTGCTGAACAAAGAACAACCCAAACTCCGCGCCCAGGAAAGCCGAGAGCAGCCCAAACCCGTAGCCGGCCAGGACAGCGAGTCCGCGACGGCAGCGCAGTCCGGAAACAGCGGAGCCCAGCCCGGTGGAATCGACGGGCTCGTCCGCTGGATCGTCACCAAAATGAGCGACAACAAGAACATCTCCAGCCGGGAGTACGCGGCCAGCAAGGAGGAGGCGGCCGTGGCGCAGGAGCAGTTCTTCGCCCCGGAACCGCGTAGAGGCATCTCCGTTATCTTGGATGTGAGTATAGAGACCCTCCTGGGCGCTGGGGGTCGGGGGTCGGGGCCGTCATGCTCACCCTGATGCTTTGACAGGTTGGGTGTGTGGGTGCAAGCAGCGCCAGTGCAGTGTGCGCACTTACGCACAGAGTCCAGTCTGAGTTTAGTGTCCTGCGTCTCCATCTCAGTCCCCCGTGAAACAAAAGTCCTCCCAAGTTTTCCACCCCGCCGTGTCAATGATTGTTTTCACCTGGGACGCCAAGTGAAAGCAATTACCGTAATGACACGACAAGATGGAAAACCAGCAGCACGGAGGCTTGGAGAGCCAATCACCTGCAACCTTCTTGTTCCAGGACAGTCAGTCCGTCGTGTAACAGCTCAGACTGAAGTTATCTCACCGTGTGATGGAAGATTCTGGTAAGATCAGTAAATCGTGTTTGGAGCTCCACCCTTAAAACAGCAGTGATGCATTTAGTTTGATTCATTCCGGATACCAAAACCTTTCACCCCAACACTCAGGTAGTTCCTCCAAAAGGTTGAATCATTTTTTCATTCAGACCTAGTATTTTTTTTTCTGCTTGCTTGTCATAAACCAGCATGAATCTATGTTGCCTTTCCACAGTTACTTCAGTATTACCAACTTCGAGCTTCCATTTTGCCCAGCGAAAGATGCTTTATGTTATCCTGGGGTTATTTTTGTATTTTTCAAATGTATGGGTTTAATAATTCAAAAAGTCAGTCTATGTAAGTGGTCAGATTGCCACAGTAGAAAAAACATGAAACTCCTGCCCTTGAACTCAAAACAGGGCAGATAGAAGCAAATACTGCAAGGGGCACCACAGCTGTTATGCAGTGCTTTGTCGAGCAGGGTTAGCCTGTCGTGTGTATTTTTCCCACTAAATATAGATCATCTAGATCTATCATTGCTTCCATGTTTTAAAGGGATAAAAGAGACAAGAAGTAGATCGGTTACTCCAGACCATGACCTAGATAGACTGATAGATGATGAAGAAAGGGGTTCACAGAAAACTAATTATGATGAAGACCAGAGGGCCGAATGTATCCTAGTACCCTAGTAAACTAGTAAAGGGCTCTGTGTGTGTGTGTTAGTAAATATAGCTTGCTCGCATAACTTTTTTAAGTCTTTTAACAAAAATGTAAATCAAAGACAGTGCAAATTAATTTTGAGATGTTTTTTCAGGATGCTTGCTGAATGACAGTAAAAGCAGAGCTCTATTTTCATCAGACAGTCCCGATTTATTTATGTCAAAACTTTAGTTGCTATAACACATGACAGGTAAATCAAAGTAAAAGATATTGCAGATATTTGGAGAAGAGCCAGAAGCCTGCCAGTAGTAGACCAAGTATGTCATGTGAATCCAAGGCAGCTGAAGGGGCCAAGATTTTTTGTTGTTTTTAATAACAGGCTGAACTTCCAGCTTGCTGTCAGATTTCTGTCAGTTATTGATTATGGACACACAAGCTAAGAACATTTTTAATAATTTTAGTTAAATGTCAGGGGGATTAAAAGATGGTATCATAACAGCCACCAGATTAGTGAGATCTTGGAGAACAGCTCTCCAATAGTGTTGACCAAGGACAGAGAATATTGGATATCTGTCCAAACAAAGAAAGATAAGAGTGAAATCTGAGTTAGAGGAGTTGAATATTTTGTACACTTTACTCGTACATTCTTACTCTGGCCTTATATTTCATCTATATCGTTCTTTGACCATTTACACACATTAGTTTCCTGCTCTTCATGTTACCATGAACACTTAAAATGTCTCACATCCCCTAAAATCATCTCACCGTTGTCTAAAAAGGGCACAACCCTCCAGCTGAAATCAACCGTGAAATAATAAAACAAATCTGCCATTTAATTTCCAGCTCGCTCTCCTGTTGGCTTGAACTTTAAGACATCAATTGCTTTTCCCATTTCCCGACTTTATTATTAGAATGAGCAGAGTGTGTGTGTGTTCCCCCTCTGCCCTCTCGTTCTTTACTGTTTCTCCTCCTCGTTGCTCAAACCCTGGCGTACCTTCATCCGTGTTGCTCCATTCCTCCTCTCCTGTCATCGTTCACCTTTTAACCCGTTTCGTCTCGTCTGTTCCCCAGTTGTCCACTCGTGTCCACTTTATCTCCCACCATGCCCATGTGTGTCTGACCTCCCTGTGTAACTGCCTTCACTCCTTCATTCAGTCCTATCTCTTTTTCTTCTTGTCAACTGATTACACACACACAGAGCTCTTGGGGTGCGTGGTGTTGAGTGCACCTCAGGGTGCGGTCGGAAGGCAGGGCACTGTGGACCAGCTTGTCATTTGAAATGTCCGCCATCTGAGCAGTTTAAGTTCATTTTGTGCAGATGCCTCCTGTTGCCTCCTGACTGCAGCCCGTGTTTGTAGTTTCACCACAAATAAAGGATCTGTAGAATCGTTTTTAGGAATTTACCGACATGAAACAAATGTATGGCACGGCTGGATGTCTGTGTACCTGCTAATGTTGTGTGCCCGTAATAAAAGAGAAGCAGATCAGAATTTCTAACTGGCATTGGAAACTTTTTTTTAATTCTCACAATGATAATATTCACTGTTTTACAGTTGGCCAACAAAACAAGGAACTTTCACAACATCAGCCTAGACTGATAGGAATTTGTTATTTTCCCACTTCAAAGATGAATCAGTGAGTAAGATACTCTCATAGAGCATCTTCATGCCTCTCACTCACAGCTGCCTTCACTTACAAATGCCAGCATGTCTGCCTATTGTATCGACCCCTCACGTCTTTTTCCCCCCTCTTCCTTCAACTTTACATTTGTGCTGTATTTCTTGTCTCTTTGTCAGTTGAAAGAGCTCAGACTGAAACACGATGAAAGTTCTTTTTTCAAAAAAGCAGCTCCACTTTCAATTCCACAGAGAAAGCAGCTGTCACTGAACCTGTGTGTGTGTGTAAAAATCAGTTAAAATGATTGCAGGACTGAACATTTCTGACATTTATTGCCGTTTTTTTTTTTTTTATTGCTCAGTTTAAGAATGCACAAACAGCTGATGATGATGGCGATGGCACCAACATCTGTATCGATGTCAATATGGGACATTGTCTTTTTCCCCGCTCAAACTACCACTTTTGTGGAGGGTGTTGAGGACTTGAACATAGCTTTCTCAGAGCCCATATTAGCTGGAGAAGCTTTATTTCTTCCCCACCTGTGGTTCATCAAATATATCACTGTATGTTTCTCACTTCCCATACCCATAATCCATAGCGTAGTTCCTTTGATTAGACTGCTTATCTATTCATCCTGGCCCCGCAGGAAAAATGCAACAAATTTGACCAGGGTTCACATCACGACCCATGGTGGTCCAATTTCAATGCAAACAACAAATAAAGTAGAAATGACAAGAGCCCGAGTTGATGTAAGGGAAGAAGGACAAACTTTCTTGGCTCGTTTGTTTTCCTTCACTGACTGGTCAGTGAACTGAAAATGTTTTTTTGTTTGTACTTCCTGCAGTTTCTGTCCCTCATGCACAGTTTCTTTCTGTTCTATTCACAGATATTCCGAAGAGCCGATAAAGATGGTGAGTGAATTCATTTAATGTGTGCTTGTCTAGAGAATAAGGGGAAAAATGCATCAATTGTGTGTGTCTGTCTGTCTGTGTGTGTGTGTCAGGTTTTGTTATGTGAGAGGAAGAAAAGTGGAGTGAAGAAAAGTAAAAGTATGTAAGAAATGACCTCATCAGGAGCCTCCATGAATTCATCCACAGCTGTTTTTGAGTACAATACAGCCTGATGTCATCCAATGAGCCTTACAATATAATACGGCACATAATGTTTCTTCGTCCCTTTTTCATAGTTTGAGGCGAAATCATTTTGTTTGACTTCAAGTTCTTTGTGTAACAGCAACATATGTGTTGTATTATACCACATAGCCCCTCCCACTGGTCTAATGCCCTCTTTAATGTGTTTCAACAACTCAGTCAGACACCAGTGAAGTGGAGTGAGAGAGTCAGGAAAGAGGGAGTCGGTGAGGATCAAGGAGGAAGAAGGAGAAAAGCTGGTTATTACAGAGAAACACAGTTATATGATGTATGGAAGGCAGGGTGGAAAGAAAGACAAGCTATTTTTATCCTTCGTCTTTCTCCGGGGGGAAAGACTGAGGAACTGTTTTAATGAGGGGGGGGGGGATCAGAGAATTGCACTGAAGAAGAGATGGTGCGGCAGAGACGCACCGGAGTATAAATGGAGCGGGAAGGGGATAGAGAGTTGAACAGGGTAAAGAGGAGAAGAAAGACATGGAAATCCATCTGACAATAAGACGGCAATTTGGGTTTAATTGACTGAGTTCTGACTTTAGATTCACGGCACAGATCTCGGGGGGCCGTCCTTTCTGCCCCCGAGCTGCTGAAGCATCATGGCTGTGTGTATGCTGGTGGGTGTACATGAATTATTCATCATCTACCTCTACTGTAAATACAAGTAGCATGTTATGTGCATGTGCGCACGATACAGTTGGCAGACACTTCCAGCTGTCACTGACCCCCTCTGACATCGCTAGGTTTAATGTTTACAGTTGTTCACCCTCTCTGCAATCTTCCAGACTGCTGCCACGGAATAATTCCGTAGCTTTCACATCATGAAAAGTCACTTTCATCGATTATTTTTGTTGGAGCTCTTTGGTCCAGCCAGTCTGTGATGGGACCCTGACCAAAACCTCTAAAAGCTCCCTTTTCCGTTCACAGTTTACTGAAAAGTATTTTCATGTAACATTTAACATGAAATTTATTTTGCTGCCCAGTCGTGACTTCCAGGTTCGTTCAGTTTGGACACATTTTTGCTTCCTGATCCATTCCTTAATCTTAATCGTTTTATCTTCGCTCTGCTGCATTTATGCTATAAATATTCTTTTGAAGTTTTGAGCAGTCCCCTTTTTTATCTCCAATTTCCAAACCTCTGCATCTTGGCTTTTTTTTTTCTTCACTCTGTTTTCATTTTTTTGCACAATCTCTGCTTTTTGTGACAGTCCAGTCCAGTTAGATCCAGTTCACAGTGTAAGATAGAGGTAAGAGAGTCTTTCACAGGACATGTCAACGAATTGAATTTCTCCCCAAAATGTGTTATTTGAAACCTCCAGTGCTGTTGATTTTGTGTGTGTGTGTCATTTTCAGTCTGTTCCGTACACTGTGATTATTGTTTTTCTGTCTTCCCGTGTGACTCATCAGCCATCTGCTAATTAACGTCATTGTGTTTGACACAAAGACAGAAAGTAGACAGAGTTTAGGGAGGCTTGTGTATCCCTGCTGTCAGCATACAAACAGAATTACAACCTTTTAGCAAATGGGAAGATTCGCTGCTCCATGTGGCCACAAAGAGCTCGTGACCTCCAAGGAGGTTTAGTTTTGTCACAAGGATTTGTCAAAGGTTTCACATGGATTTTGAGAAAAAAAATTGTCAACTTGTAGAAGAATTTATTAGCACGAGATTGAGGCACTGTGTTCTCTCTCTCTCTCTCTCTATGACCTTTTCAAGACATTATCAAGAAACTGGAAATGTATGTGCAGCCTCTCGGCGTGCTGATGCACTCGAAACGTGTTTACACCATTTACCTATATATGAACCTGCATCAGCGAAAAAGAGATGGAGGAGAGGTGGAGAAAAAGGAGGGGATGTGACACAGCTTTGTAATGCGGGCCCTTGAGATGATGGATCATCCTTTTGGAAGTGCTCTGCTCTTGTGATTCAAAGTCTATAAACTGCTGCAGAGCTTTCTCAACATGTGACTCCACAGTCTTTTTGATGACTGAGAAGGATAAGAAGCAAAGAAATAATTTTTGTGCTTAATTGCTGTCAACTTGTTGTCTGATATGCTCGCATAACTTTGTATTAACTGTCTCCTGCAGACACATTTGATTCAATGTTGTTTTTTTAGAAAAGAAAAGGGGTGGCTGCTGTGCTGTTTTGATCATTCATTAAGTGACTGAGAATGTTGTAACTCAAAATGTGCCAAAACTTCTTCAGATGAAATTCATACCACAGACAAACTACTCCAGAGTTTGCATTAGAAGACAACTTTCCCTTTAATGGACTTGTTGTATTTGTTGGGTTCAGCCCAACTTCCAACACCAAATGGTTACATCTTCACACAGACTGTATGTGATGGCGCAAAAAAGAAAGGAAACGGTGTCACAGTGAACAGAATGTCAGTATGTCTGTAAGTGGCAGCATGAATATAGAAAGTGACGCAAAAAAGCAAGATGAAGAGCGATTCCACGTCACTGCCAAAAGGATGAGGAAGATGGCAGATATAAAAAGGCAGCCATAAATCAGACAAAAAGACAAGTGGTGGACATGGACAGGAGAGGAGACGAGAACGAGAGCTGAGTCAGTGCAGGCGGACCTGTTCTGGAGCATTGACATCATTTATTCAGGAGGCTGGGCAGCCGATGGAGCCAGCTGATTTATTGGTCTTAAAAATAGGCCCGACTGCATCTTTAGACTGAAGCATTCAGCACATTTGGGTTTTTGGTTGATTTCTACTCTCTAGTTCTTACTTTTCAAGTCTTCAGCCGTCAGTCATTCGATCGCTTCAGACGTCAGAGGGCGGGTAGCGTGCTAAGCAACGTGGCCTAGTGGCCAGGGTAGTTCAGCCGATGGCAAAGGCAAACGCACCAAGATATGAGGCACCTCAGGTTCTATGTATTGGTTCAGTTAAATATACATTTTAGGTCTCTTTATTAAACACAGAGTCGAGCGTGAACGCTAAAATACTCAGTGGAGGGTGCGGCAAAAGAGTCAGAATGAGTCAGTCTAATAACCTGCAGTCCTTAATTACTGACACGGCTGCTAACGAGCCCCAGAGTGGTACTCGCCAAGGGAGACGAGTCCAGAGAGAAGATTGCTTAAAAAAAGGTTTTGTGCTGGAGCACTTGAGGACGTGTTTGTTGTCTCTGTTTGGAGACATTTAACTGTAACACGCTTGGTCGTGATGAAGTGTTACATGGCATCAACATCAGGCTTTATATCGACAGTGTGCAACGTTTTCGCACACTGGCGCCAAGGTCTCCGTGAAAAATAGCGCCTCCGACTGACGAGAGTTTAATTAAGTGTGAAGAGACACGGTATATGGATTGCAGCTTGTTCTACAACACAGGTGGAGGGGTGAGATCTCCACCTTCACGTTTGCGGAGTAGGTGATACTATAGGAACAAGTTGTTGCCGTTGCTATGGGAACAGTGCTTGTTGCTGCTGGAAAACCCAAAATTTCTGCAAAGCAATTAAGACAAAAAAGCTGGAGTCCATAAATTGGATGTTACAAAATGAGTTTTGTGGGTTTTTATTGGCTCACATGACAGCACGAATGTCATCTTAAGTTTTCACCGTGCTGCTTTAACCGGTTTTTATTCATATGCATTGTAAGGGTGAAGGCTTGAAGTAAAAAACTGCCTCAACACACACAAAAAGCGTGTTGTTTTGCCAGAGGGCTTTGTGTGTGCACGCTGCGAAGCCATTTTAGAGTCTTGTAATATTTCCCTGGTGTTTGTTAGTGTGTATCCCAGTGTGTGCTGGCATTGTGCTGTGGAGTCGGTCGGTTCTTCCCAAAGCGTGTTGCTTAATTAAAACTCTCCATGGTGTTGGAGGGAACACTGAACTGACTTCCAGCTGGCCGCTCACAGCGTTGGACTCCGGCTGGTTATTCACACTTCTGACGTTTTCTCCCACTCATGTTTTCGGCCACATTTTATTCTCTTGCATTCTCACTCGCCTGTTTTTTTTTTTTCCGGACTTAATTGACTTTGGTGAGAGCTCCATCAGCAAACAAACAGAAGTTGGAAGCAGTGGTATGAATGTTGAAATATATATTCATAAAATGTTTATATATAAATAGTTTTTGTCCGTGTTATAAGACTTGTAATCTTGCTGACTCCTTTCAAAGAGCGAAGGGTGCACTAACTCTATTTGCACTGTATCAGAAATTGCTGAAAAAATGATACCACAATACTAACTGTAATGTTTAGACGATGTTGCATTCTGGCACTGATAATTAGGGATGAAAACATGTGAGAAGGATGAGCAGCTTGCTGTTCAAGTAGTGTGTAGTAAAAAGAACAAGAGGCAGAAAGCTGTCTTGTTGTTGTTTTTGTTGCTCTTTTTGTTGGCTTCCTACTCCTCTCACTCACTGTTGCACGTTTCCATTCCTGGCACTTGTCATACATGCACTCAGACTAGAAGAGCATCTCAGATTTTGTCCGGATAATTTTAAACAGGCTTGAAAATGTCAGGCCGTGTGGTGTCAGGGCTGCTCAGACTACAGTCAGCCAAGCAGCAATTTGTCTGCAACCTTTGGTTTCTGTGCCAAATCAGAAAATTTTGCCTGCAACTAGAAAATTGGAGATAAAAGCTATTTGTGCGTGTCATTGTGTGTTCTTTGATACTGGAGCAATGTGGCTATGAATGATGAGCTGTTATTGGACAAGACAAAAGTATTTGACAAACATGGAAAGTGATTATTCTTTCATCCGCTTTTAGCAGTTTTTAATTTATTAACAACAAACAAACAGAAAGCATTTTCTACAGAACACTGGTTAATAATCATGCAGGAGAGGCTCTAACTGTGAGGAAGAACTTTGTTACCAAATGTGTGATTAATGATATAATATAATTTTATTTTATTATTTATACTAAATGAAGTACACAAATAAGCTATTTTCAGTGCAGACTTGTTAGGTTGTGAAGAATGAGTGATGTAATGTGAAGGTTGGATTGTAGAATGGAAAGGATTCTGTGTTCAGTGGAGAGAGCGAGGATGAAGAGTAGAAATGTGGTTCTGGTCTCATTTGTCCAGCGTCTTGGTTCTCGTGGATTTGGATCAAAGGCCGAGAGTTAAGACTCCTTTTGAAGACGTCTCCCTCACCTACCGCTCTGCTGGATTTGGGATCAGTCGGCCCGTTATCCGGCACTGGCTTGAAAACAACAAAATGAACCTGAAGTATGTTTTCATGAATCTGGTTTGCAGTGATGAAAAAGAAAGATGAACAGGAGGATGTGAAAGATGGATTAGAGCTGCATTCTGGGATGCAGCACTCGCCAATGAAACTTGAAACAACTTTTACTGAAAGTTGTGACTCGAGTAGAAAGACAATAATAGGAATTTGTCTTAATCTGGTCCAGCAGTTTCTTCAGGAAGGCATTCAGATAGCACATGACCATCTCAGACATATTGGCAGCTGTTTTTTTTCTGCGTTCATTCTGTCAGTTTCTGAACATTTTGCCTCAAAGTGCTACCCTGGAAATCTGTAGAAAATGAAATCCAGCTCATCGAGTACCAAGATGATTTAAGGACCAAAAAAAAATCATGGTTTGAAAAAGTGAGGCTCGGCTTAAATGGATTTTAGGATTTCAATAATCCTAAATGTTCCAGAAATTGACTTAAGGCTATTTATACATGGTATACTAAATTATTAATGGGTCACTAATGTGATGAAAAAGAATGAAAAAAGTCCTTTTGAAGAGCCAGGACTTGTTATATACTCAATTTCCAATTTATTCGCCAGAGTTTAAAGGGTAAAAGCCTGTGCTTCCTCCCTGTTCCTCGGACGAGCTTTGCCAATGTTTTAGAATTAAAAAAACCCCAAAAAACTCAAGTCACTCGTGTGTGACGGCCGTATGAATTTCATACACACCTGTACAACTGTGACTGACATCCCATCACACTCTGATCGCCATGCTTTCTGTTTGCATTCAGGCCTTACGTTGACCTGTGTTTTGTTGTTTTTCATGTCTGGATAACATCTGGATACGGATCACATGTAAGTCCAGAGTGAATGCGGCCCTTGGCGATGCTTTGCATTTGCATTTGCCTTTCATTTCTTGTTAACAAACTTGTTGTCACATTTATCGAACTTGCGCACCTCTTTGAAGTAGTCCTTAGACTATTGATTAATGTTAAGAGGGAGGAAAAGACTAAAGCAAAGGTCGAGGAAATTACAGGTCGAAACAAGTCATCAAGCTCAAAGCAGAGCTCTAATCAGTCCCACCACATTCTCTTCACAAGTGCTGAAGGTGCGAGAGGCAATCATTGATTCACAGATGTGACCTTTCCAACCCAACACTTGCGCGTGCACACAAACACATACACATGGTGATGTGATCAGTGGGGTATTGTTTGTTTGACAGAAACACCCAAACCCACCAGGGACACCGTGGTGTCGAGTCCTCATGTGGTGCCAGAAACATTTCGCACAACTTTGATGTTAGGATGAGCGAGTGCAGTAGTACAAAGTATTTCACAAATATGAAAACCTTAACGTATTTCCTTACAAATGACACCTGGACATTGAAGTACGAAGGATGCATTTTGCGTGAGACGTACCATCCCTGAGTTTGAAATGCCTTGTTCCTGGATGATGTTACCTGGAGTGGTGGGGATGTACCCAAAGTGAAGACGGGTTGGCTGGCTGATTGGCTGATCCGCTGGCTGTTTGTTCTTATATGAGCTTCATACCGGGTGTGAATCAAGCAGCGGCTGCTAATTCCTGACTTTTTCTCCTCTAATGAGCGACAGTTGGGAGCTGTCAGTCAAGCAGAGATGTGTTTGTATGGTTGTGTGTCTTCTGCTCACGGGCGGTGTGTGTGTGTGAGTTATTAGAAGAGTGGGGGTCTTCTGTTATGAGCCTAGAAGCACCAGGGGTACTTCAGACATGACATTTAGACGGCATGTAATTAACAGCCTGTCCTTGATGGGTGTGTCTGAAAGACTGCATATCGTGCATTATAAGTCTGCCGAAAGGTCTTTTAGGGGAAGCAACCAATATGAGGCACAACAGCGTCATTGCTTTCTTTGTTTGAGTTTATTTTCTTAGTTTCACTTGAACACAAGCACTGCTGTGAATGTGGTGTTACCAGCCTGTGAAGTTTAGTGACATACTTGTTGTGAAGATTACTCTGCCTGTTGGTTTCTCTTACTGGATGCATAAACCATTCTGTATTAGCCTGTATACATTTTGAATGGTGGTTAAATTGTGTGTTTTTGTGGCTTCGCTCAGATGGAGGATGCGGTAACCTTAGTTACCGGAGCAAGAAACTGTGTGTGGAAGCCCCTCTCTCCTTTCCTACATCTTCTGTCCAAATCTGTTATAGTTGTCATCATGTTGATCTCTGATCATTGTGTGTTACATTTTAGTTGACTTAGAACTATGATTCTGTCAGAAGATCACAGCTGTTCCTGTACAGCCAACAACTGATTTCTGGTTAACTTAGATTTAATATTCCCCACGCAGTGGTATCTGCTCGAACATCTGTTGCATATGCACATCTGTCACCACCCAGAGATTTATCTGCAGCCCGGCCTGCTGTTCTGCCCGAGTGAAATAGTTTTCAAAATACCAATTGCACTCGCACTGCGTCTCAGCGCTCTGCAACGCTGGAAGGATCCTGGCTTGATTCCCAGTCTGAATCCATCCGGTATGAAGTGGGCGGCTATGCTGCCCCCAGATCAAACTTGTACCTTTTAGGTAGCTTGGGGACACACTCCTCTCCACGTGGATCTGTCTGTACGTTAATGACGACTAGCCCGGAAGAAATCCATGTCCCAGCACTCCTTCGTCACTTACAGAGGAATATAAACGGTAGCCGTCACTCTGTCCTCTGCTTTGTGTTGTGTGTTTAAATCCCACTGCTGCTTTGTTGCAGATAAATGAAGCCTTGTTAGGTAAATCAGTGAGGTGATGAGTTCATCAAAGGTTGGAAGGCAGCCTGATGAAGGACGACCAAATTGTCGTGGCTCCAAATTGTTATGAAGTTATTGTTTTCATCAGGAACATTCTGTTGAAGAATTTGGAGTCATAGATTTTCTCAGCATTTTTTTAATTAGAATGTGTTGGATTGGACATTCTGGATATTTACTAATAGGATATGTCTTTTTAATGTCTATATCTTCTCTCCAAATAAGAGTTGAAGTAATTCTACAATATGGACAGGGCCACTGTGACCCTGGCACACAAAATGATCAGAGTGTTTAAGAAGTCTGTCATGCTCAGAACTGTTTGGTTGCAGATGATTACGCTCTAAAAAGATGGTGTATTCAGAGACGGGGCGTATTTAAGGCTGTAAATTTAGCATCGTCTGTACTCGGTGCTCTCTCTCACATTGCTGGTATTTTACTTTAATTGAATTTGTACGATTGAATTCTATTTTAAATCTGGACTTATTTCTGAGTGTCCTCTATTTTTGAGTGTCTCTATTTAAATTATTTAATGGGCTTATTCACCGAGTCCTTATACCTTGCCGAACCCAGAAATCGATCTAATCTCTCAGCTTTATTTATTTATTTTTATTTCTGAGAATAGAGAAGAGGATGCTCCCGTCCGCTCTAAATCTGTTAGGCTGCACAGATGCCACGTTCAAATGTGAACAAATAATATCAACAACTTTTGTGTAAAATGATTCCCATCATTTAGATTGTCTTCTGTTTGATTCATCATGTGACGTTAAGTGACAGCTCGTGTCCAAATGATGACGGAGGCATAAAACAACAAAACAACTCTTCTTATTTCGCTGAGGCATGCAGCATTGATCTGTTCCAACAAAAATCACTAATGAATTACTGTTTAACTGGCTGAGCATGTCAAATGAATCAGTGTTGGAGTGATCAGTAGAATATAAAGTTGGATTGATGTGTAGTTGATGATGATGCTGGAGGAGGATGTCTCTTTTCTCTAAAATGTGGTTCTTCCGTCCTCTCATCTTCAGTGGGAGATACAGAGACTTGAGAAAAAGACTTTAGTGAGGAAATGATTAGCAGAATTGAAACACACCCTGGAACTGCTGTCAGTGTGTCGCTACAAAAGTATCAGCCTGAAAAAGTCCCAGCGTCCACCAGAGACCAAATCCACCACGGTGAGGGTTCATTATTCATATTTTTACAGAAGAGACTGCATCTGTCATGCTGTAGGTGAGAGTCAAGCTGCTGGAGTGGCTTTCGTGTCGCCCCCACACTTTTGACAGTGTGTGTTTATATATGTGTGTGTGTGTGTACCTCCGTCTCCTACAAAGCCTCTCATCCTCCTTTCAGCTCCACCATATCTTCGCTCTGCCCCTGCAAGTGGCAAAAGGCACAATCCTTCCCTCCTCTTCCTCTCTAATCTTTGGCCTTATGAGGATGTTGCTTTTCACGGCGCAGAAAGACAAACTAGTGAGGGGGGAAAGTGTAATTGAAAATGGTTTAATCCTCCGTGGCACAAAAAGGGCGGTATTTTATTAGTGGCTGCACAAAGGAGATGGTCAAGGAAGGATGGGGAGAAAAGGTGGAAGGAGTGAATGATGAGAGAAGAGAATAAGGAGGGAACGAGGGAGGGGAATTGGAGTATCTACATTGACCATAGGTGTGAATGGGAGTGTGATTGAGCTGTCTGCCTCTATGTGTCAGCCCTGTGATGGAATGGCGACCTGTCTAAGGTTTTGCCCAATGACTGCCTGAGTAGGCGCCACCCCCACTGCGACCCTGACAAGGTATGGATGGATGGATGGATGGAACATTGACCGGTGGGAAATGTAGCCACATTGAAAGTTGAAGAATAATCACACTCTTTCTGCACATTCTCTCTGTTATTCTTCCCTGCAGCTCTTCCTCATTTTCGATCCTCTTGTCTGTCAGACGTTTGTGTGGCTGTTAGTGATTACTTGGTTGAAAACACGACGACGGAAACATCTTGAACTGCTTCAAAGTGCCATTGTTGCCTGCCACCGTTACCTGTCACTTTGTTGACAGGTGACAGTGTTTCGACCCAAGCATCTGGATAGATAGATTGTAGCCCAGATTCTTCCAGTGGCTGTTGGAAGCCGACAACCTAACAGGACAGTTAGTGTAATTTACGGAGGATTGTGATGTACATGTTTATCTCTTTATATTTATTACATCCAGTAAGACAAAAGGACCTGAAAGCTAACTTTTAATTGGTTCTTTACCTTTATAACACGTTGACATCAACATAGGTAACAACAGATCGCATTTTGAATTTTGAGCTGTAGTTGGGTAAGAGAAGATCCATGTCCATCAAACGTTTCAGGACTTGATTCGGAGAACAACAAAAACTCATCCAAATAGAGAATCGTATAGACCAAAACATTCTCACTTAAAATGCCTCGTATCAACTGATTGAAGTTCTGTAGTAAACTTTGTAGTTTACATCCGTAACTTTCCTTCAGGCAGAGAAGTTGTGCAGGGTAGATGACTGCTCCAGTTTTCCCAGAGTTCTGAGCATGATGGGATTACATGTTCAGTCCTGATCAGAGCACCACAGCACTGCATATTTTCTATTTCCCAACTCCACCCACGCTTGATCAGCTAATTCAGTGGATTTAATCAATTAAGTGCTTGGATGCACCAACTATTGATTCAGCGAGAACTTGAAAACCTCTTCAAGTGAAGAATGATGTCATTTGTCCATTCTAATGTTGTTTACCTCCTGATTATAGCGCAGTCATATTCGCATATACAGCAGTCGGTTTGAAATTAAATAATCTGTCTATACACGGATAGAATATAGGACATATATATATTGGACAGTTTGCTTTGTACATCCATTAATCTGCGCAACCACCAAGGCACCATGTAGAAATATTATCACAGTGGACTTGACACACCAAAATGATCTCATTTGGCAAACTGACGTTCTATTCGCTGCCATTAAACGACGTCATACTGCTTTAAAATAAAGCACCATTGTGGGCAATGGTAGTCAATTACAGGCTGGTGAAATGGCAGATCTGGCTGTAACGGGAACCATAAAACACAATTTGTGCAAATGAGGCCTCCCCACAGGACTGATTGAAACAGGAGAGGCTGCCAGATGATTTTCAGATGGTTGGACCCACAGTCGGGCAGGCACCTGAATGCATCATCCCCGTTTACAAACTGACACGCTGCTATTATCTGCCATCGCCAGGGATTACTCATCATTAGGATAAAGCCACACACACACGGCGAACATACAGTTATTGAAGTCACTCAGTAACTCTTGAACTTGTTTGTGTATACAGCACACACACACACACTTTATACTCTGTAGTGTACGTCCTCACAAGTCTAATAATACAATTATGTTCCCCAGCAGATTGATGATGATTACGTGTCTTTCCACTCTCTGCTAAGACAGAAAATGCATAAGAATGAATGACGACCGACTGTCGACTGTGGCTCATCTCTCCTCCCAGACAGACAATGTGTTGTTTACTCTAGGGAGCCATCTGTCACCACGGAGATGGAAACGAGATTTTATCATTCTCATTAAAACATATTATGACCCGTATCCCTGTCATTCTACCATGATATACGTTAAACAAACACAATGGGTGGATGCAAACAATTACGTTATTATTAAGTTATGTTATAGATATCGCAATCATGTACATCATATATCATCATATACATCACCTCAGTGTCATCTCACAATAAGAACGTCCTGGGTTTGTATGTCATTCAAGGCCTTTCTCTGAAGTCCAGGTGCCCCAGTTTCCTCCCAGCTCCAGAGGACATGCAGGTCAGGTTAATTGGAACCTCTCAGATGCCCGTAGGTGTGAATGAAAGAGAATCCTTCTGTGTTTTCAATCCTATGATAGACTGGTGAGTCCATTCTGGATTATTGGTATGCTCTGACAGTAGAAACCATGGCTGTTCAACCTTTATTGTAGCTTTATTGTAAGAAAACCCAGCATCATCAGAAGTTTGTCATGTTCCAACACGACTACATTGGGAACTAAAGTCACCGTAGAGTTAGCACTTTCCATGCTAAGATCAGAAGTGATCAATCGATCTTTGTAGCAGCAGAGTTGGCCCAGATGAAGCCTGTTGATGTAACATTAAAGTACTCCGTGCTCTTCCTCGAAATTGCTGACGGAGACACGTTGAGTGTTGCCAAGTGCCTCGTCATCCGTTGATGTAATGTTGTTATCTCAATCAAAATATTGGAAAGTTGTCATTCTGAAGAGGAACATCAGCTAAATGTGAGCCAAACATCTACTATCAACTACACTGCCTGCCAAGGGTTAACTCGGAAATTTTTGCTTTGGGGCAGGATGTTTGTTACAGCAATCTCCTAATGCCTTGTGGGTGCGTCAGTAAATCTCAGACAATGGTGAAAGTGCAGCAGGGGTTCAACGCGGATCACAGTCAGGGACTAATTAGCTGATTTTTGCATTCAGTAGGTAGATGGGATCACATGACCTGTTTACGGTGGAAGTACAGTTCAGAAGATGCAAGATGATGAAAGAACAGATTGGAGAACTCTACACAGAAAGGGAGGTGTGACTGTGTGTGTGTATGTGTACGTCGGTGTGTATTTGTGCTCCAGGTGGGCTCTGATGATGTATGGGGAGAAAACACATGAGCTGACAGCTCAGTGAGAATCACACGTGTTCCTCATCTATCAGAGGAAAATGGCTTACTGTGGCAGACACACACACACACACGCTCTCTCTCTCATGGCTGCTGACAAGGATTATTAAGAGTTTGCGTCTTTGGAGTTGACACAAAATAAGTTTCTTCGATCAGAGACAAGAGTCCTCCGCTGTTGTTGATGGTCACTAAGAAGGTAACTTGTGAAGAGTTGTGATTACTTGAGAGATAGGACATATGAAAAGTGTAGACAACGGACAGCATTTTCAGAAAAGATGTGTGTTAAACAAGTACAGAGGGAGGAGGTCCAGTTCCCCCATCCTTGTTGCCATGACAACCCATCATCCAGTAACCCCAAAAATGATAAATGGCAAGAGCAAAAGAAAGAATGGAAGGAGGAAGTCACATGAAGGAGTGCAAAGACACTAAGATGGACACACAGTGAGTAAGTGGAGGAGCCTTAAAGTGTGTGTGATGATCCTTTGGACTGTCCTCTCTCACACCTGTCTCTTTCACTGTCTCACACAAACTTGAAGGCTCTGTCATGGTCAGCACTGTAAGTCCTGACCGATAACGTGACCTGTCCACTCTGGAATGTTCACCGCCAGACATTTGTCCGATTCTGATGGTCCAGAGGACACGACCTCCCTCAGCACCCGTCAGATACAGGCTCCGTACACCGAAGCACTCGCATCCAAAGGCAATATGGGGATTGTGGTGGTGGGAGTGCAATATTCTCTTCTTTTTCATCTTACTGCCATATTTCAGAATTAGAGGGATTTTTCTTTTCTTTTTTGGATTTTGGAATCCAGCCTCGGTAATGGCCGTGTCAAACGCAGCAGAGAAACCGGAGCCTAACAAGTTTAACCCTCTGAAGTTATTTCTGGCTTTCATTTGTTTTGTGGAAGGCTGCACTCGAAAAGCGTTTATTCGTCAGGCTGACAGATTTGGGCTTGTGAGAGTCTTAAGCTGTTCGTTGTTTTCAAGGCTTTATTTAGTGTCATAACAGTGAGACAGAATGGAGAGCTTTCCTGGTGAACTTCAATTGTTTTTATTGTAATTTTTAAGTTTTTATTTTTACCTTTAATTTTCCATAAACTAGTTTGTTTATTTTTCCTACAATTTCAAATATTTGAAGAATTTCTTCCTCGTT
>OMNV01008070.1:0-11179 GCA_900303265.1 Brotula barbata | reverse complement strand
GATTTAAAAAAAAAAAAAAAAATTGTTTAGAAATTCTTTTTTGATAGAAACAAGTACAAACATGGCTGATCATTTTCAGAAGCTAGATTTTCATTTGACTGCTAAAATTTAATTTCAAGTAAGTATCTCAGGTAAAACAGCAAAATAGCCTTAGACCCCGGAGAGACTAACGATAAAAACTGAAGTCCGTTCATGGCAATTTTTCATTCTCTTAAACAAGCAGACAAACACCGACAGTTTTTCTACATTTAATTCTGCTTGATTAAAAATATAGTGTCCAAATATTGAGTCAATTCTGACATGATGGAAAATGACCGTGTGCGCTGATGACATTTTCACCACCTGCAATTGTCAACATTCCAGATTGCGGCGTTATGTAAATGTGCTTCTTCCCCTCTGATTGGCTGAGTGGAGGTTTCAGCTGCTTGATGTCCTTGATATTTAAAAAATGAAGATGTTCGATGAAAGAAAAGGTCTGATAATGTCAACCTCTTCCTGTTGCAATCCCCTCATTTTTCCCTTTCTCTTTTTGTTCAGTATCCTAAATGACAAACCCTTCAGCTGGTTGGAGATCCGTCTGTTTACCACCTTGTTTGTGATTAGTCCTTCATTTATGCACCAAATCAAAGTCACCCTGTGACATAAATCTGCCTAAGCAGTGCAATTGTCTGTATGTTCACGTGCACATTAAAACTGCAATTTAAGACAATCAATTCTTCTACTCTTAAGTAGCCACCGTAATACAACTTAGATCAGCATAAATAGAAGCATACTCTGAGTTACAGATGTCGATGACATGATTTTTATCATTTTATTCTTGCATGCAAGTGTGAAGAGTTTTTGATAATTACCTGAATAAGAGCTCGTGTGCTTCATGTTTTTTGTGTGACCTGCTCTGTAGAAAATGTAGGTTGTGCATTAACGTTGGTTTAAAAACCCTGGACTGTGTTATTGTCCTTGGTGCTTTAAAATGTTACTTAAAGTGGGTTATTCTTAAATTAGGTGACGCTAAAGTGAGATTCGGGTACTGTAAACTCTGCTCAGGTATCCCCGAGCTGTTGCTGAACGCGATTGCTGACCGTGATGCCATACACCGCATTCTGTGGGAGAAGTCGCATGTTATATCTACAACGTTGTTGTTTATCATAGAGGTTGTTATTGAAGTGTCTTTAAAAGGAGATGTGTTCGATGTTGGATAACAATGGGTTAGAGATGGTGTAGTTGTAAATATGGCCGTGTTTTATTGCTGTAGGAAATGGGGTTAGCTATGTCTGCTTTTACCGGTTGTGTGTGTGTGCATGTGTATGTGTGTTACTGGAGAATTCCTATGTGGGTCTCACTGGGCTCGCAGGCTGCATGCAGTAAATTGGGTCACTGTTGAATTAAACACCAGTGCCTCTGCCTTGAGTGCTGCCATCCTACACCAAATGAGATGGGGGGGCACAATAGAAGTCCTGGTTTCATTGAGTAAGAGTAAACAGTGGAGACTGTAGTGGCATTTCAGACGAACGTGCCGTCTGTCATGGAAAGGTCGGACCAAGTGTCTCTAAAAGAGAGCAGCTTCAGAGGGCGGAGCTTCCTCACCACCTTATTGTGTCCAGCAATAAAAGTGATGAAGAACATCTGATGGTCACCTTCTAGTTTATGTGTCTATGGCAACTAACGTAAAAAGAGGAAGGATAAAAGATGTGGCAGGACGAGCGGACGAGTAAATCGACGATGAGGGAATGAAGGATGAAATCCAAAAATGCAGCTGGCTCAGTCATGAAGTTCCTGAAAGTTTGTCTGTGTTGAACGCCCTTTGAAGCCTTTTTCTCCAGAGTGGTCAAAACCAGAGCTCATTTCAGTGCTGGATGTGTGTCAGGCGTTTGAATGATGCACAAAGGTTCCCTGAATAATCAGAGGCAAGAAGCCAGCAGCAGGAGAAAAGATGTTACAATAAAAAATAGATAAATGCTCGGTGGCACAATAACATTCATGCACATATAATGCTTCCCTAATCCGAGCGCTGAGAAGCTGCGGCTGGAATAGAGAGAAAACAGACCGAAGAGCTCAAGTACAGAGCAGAACATTTGAATTTATGAGGCTGCAGTCCACCCAGCTCCTGTGGTTTCCCAGCGCTCTGCAGTGGTCCCACCGCTCAACCTCCTGCCGCCAGTCAGCCACACTCAAGGACAAACACAGCGCGAGGCCAAGAATTAATATTTGATATCCAGCTCCGCATCATGTGGCGAGACACAGGCACGGCACACTAGTTAGCAGATACAGAAAGGATTCAAATAAAGCTCAATCACTGCCTTCTGCTGCTGGTACAATACACAGAGTTTTGCAGTAAGCAGTGATGGTTGTTCAGTGTGGTGCTGACGGACAGACAGACAGACAGCAGGGCCGTAGCTGAAGGTCTGTCCTCAAAGTGCACACTGCTTGACTTCACAGCAGCTTCGTGAAGGCTGTGTTTGTGCGTTTGGGTGTGTGTGAAAGTCTTCATGTTATCAATCACTGCACTTCTTTTGATGTTTTTTTGTCTTTGCGTGGTGAATCGGATCTAAGTTGAGGTAATTCACTTATTGTATGTCAGCAGGCAGTTGGAGGCTACATTACTTTGTGTGTGTGTAAAAGTTGCTTCAAGTCTCTATTTGGCAAAGCTGGTCCGGACACAGTCATGCATTCAGGAGAAGAGTTCTACTCTGATTTTGGATTTACCCAATGCAGCTGATCCAATATGGAGTGTCTGATCTAATAAAATTAGATTTATTTCATGCTGGGTAATTCCTTTGGTAGAGAGACAGGAGCACAGAAAGCTAAGGCTGTAATCTTTGGCAAGGTTTGACATTTGCAACATCCCATATCATCACACACACATCAACCCGCTAAAAACGGGGAAGGAGTTTATAGAAGGGATGAGGGAACGTTGTTGGATCGTTAAAACTGGAGCAAAATGAGATGAAACAGTGCAGTTGAAAAGGAGAGAGGTGTTCCATGGGGTGTTTGTGCCATTTTTGAATCTCAGCAATGATTGTTGGTGGTTGAGCACAGCAGCTGTTAAATTAGATGCACCGGAAATCAAATGAGATCCTAGCAGGTTAGCAAGGCTACATATGGTTCCGATAGATTGTTGGAGAACGAAGCGTAATTAGGAAAGTAAAGGGTGTGTGATCATCAAACTCACTGAAGTTCCTGCTCTGTGTAGTTTTGGGTAGATCCTAGTTTACAACCAACATTTTTGTTTTAAAGGGTTTTATGGTGATGAGATGAGGGTGCATTACCACAAGAAAGCACTATTGATGCCTCTTATACTGCACAAATTCCTGTTATTGTCACAGGTTATTGATAAACTTCTAGTTCCATATGAAGACACAAACCACTAAATGATGCATGTTCACCTAATTATTTAGTCTAATTTACGAACCACTGCTCCTTGAACAACTACATTAGTTTTTCGAACAATAGTTAAGAAAAGGAACGGAAGAGGCTGGGGGAAGCCACATGCAAAACCAAACTTGTGAAGTGCGGCGTGTCTATTAGTAGGAGGAAAATTGCATCAGCGGGAGGCAGTGGATTACTGATTATAGATTATGATTCTGATTATCCTCTGCACTTCATCTAATCAACGTTAAGCCTGCAAACAGTTTCTGAGCTGGCCAGCAGAGTTCTCGTTCTTTTGTGTGTGTGCTCACCAGTGTATCGATCTCTCCATTCTCAACACCTGCTCATCCTGTCCACCTATTAAAAACTGCAAAATGACTCCTACCAACAAGGGATATTTGTTTGGAGTCACCAACACACCTGTAGAGGGTCACACACGCAGGACATAGGAGTCAGAGGTACATAATGCACAACGACGGTTACTCTGTCTCCTGCAGATGATGGCAAGCTGTCCCTGGATGAGTTCCAGAATTTCTTCTCAGACGGAACGTTGAACGAAGACGAGCTGGAGAAGCTGTTTCACACCATCGACTCTGATAACACCAGGTCAGCACGCCTTAAACAGTTACGTGTGTGTGTGTGTGTGCCTGTGTGTATACATGCAGTTTCATAAAATGTATGTAATTTGTCCTTTAGCCAAGAAATGTCACACAAGCTTTCAAAGGCTTTTTTTTCTGTTGAACCTTTTGTATTTTCATGAGTGACACCTTCAAAAGAAAGGATAAAAGGCGTGGACATAAAAAGAGGCAGGAAGTGATGAAAGAGCGACATAAATCTAAAAAGTCAGCTCCACGCGTTGTCTTCCTTTCCTTGGCATCTCTACATTAGACATCAGTTATGCAAGCGAACTTCACTTGGGTCTCCGCCCCGTAGACGCTTTAATTTGATTGGCTTTCATTAGGAGCATATTTTATTGGCCTGTTGTAATCAGCCAATCAGCTTATTCCACCAGCAATCAGAAGTGTGCTGATGCCGTGCGATGCGACTAATCAATACAGCTACGAATCCTGCAGGCCCTTGAATAAAAAGAACCGGAGCAGAACAAAAGCTGACCTTTATGCTTGACGTAGGAATGAATTACGTTGAACACATAAAATCCTTGACGAGGCTGCAGTAACCGGACCGCGCAACATCCGGAGCCAACGATGTCGACCGAGACGCAGTTTGGGGAGATTGTTGCATTCTGTAAATCTCTCCATTGTCTTGAGTCTTTTTCACAAAGTTTCCACTCATTAGCTTATGCCAAGGTTATGGATTGGTCAGAATAAAAGCAGAAGTGACAGAGTAAGCGTTTCCTGTTAGGGCAGGAAGTTGATGGATGCAGAGGGGGGACGGAGCAGGCAGAGATGGAGTGCTCTCTGGGTTTCACTCATCCCTCTATATGTCTGCTTCAGTCTTTCATTCCCTCCCTCATGCACTGTGATGGCATTTTCTGAGATTTCTCTCTGGCTCTCGTGCTTCCTTTCTGCTCAGCTTTTCTCACACTCCCTCCATATTGACCCATTACATCTCCCTCCATCCTCCTCATGCGTCTCCCACCACTTCTGGTCCGATCTACCATCTGCATCATTGACCGTTAGCTCTATACACGCACTCCATCCACCTTTTGTATCTTGAATGGGATGCAGCAGTGAAGACGCCATGATGGATTAGGATTTTATTTCTTCGGATAATCACATAAAGGTTGCAATATGTGAATCTTTATGAATGCACAATCCCAAATTATTAATGTTGTTATTAAAGATTCTTTAGATACATTTGTTGTCATTACAGTCATCTCTTCCTCATATTTATACTATTGTAAAGGTTTTCCCTCACTTTTTCAAGGCAATCCTCCTTCTGCTCACAAATTTACTGAAATGAACATATAGACAGATGGAATCTTTCTGCACCTGTCCTCCTTCTCTCCCCTGTTCCACATCTCAGCTCATCTCTCTTTCCCCTCCTCTCTACCTCCCCTCACTTGTTCTCCTTCTTTCACTCCTGGTTGGTGAACCATGGAAAGTTTTCTTTAAGTCTCAGATGAATTTGCTGCCAAATGAGTTCCAGTGCAGTGGACAGAGGGTGACTGATAGTGGCAGATTGATTCAGATTCCCGTCAGAGTCTTTGTTAAGTCATCCTGTGTGTGTGTGTGTGTGTGTGTGAGAGAGAGAGACTGCATGCAGAAGCCTTTCCTCTGTTTCTGATCCTGCTCTTCTTCTTTCCCCCTTCCTTGACTTACTTCTGGTACTCCTTCCTTCCTCCCTCTCATTTTTTCCTACGGCTGCTCCTGTACTATGCTGTCATAGTAATGTTGACACTAAGGAACTCTGTGGTAAGCACACCACCTACACACACACACACACACACACACACACATATACTTTCTCACTGCCTCTTTCATTCTCACTCTAATCAATTATTAAATTGTCCTAAGGAGCAATGCAATGATTTGATTTGATACTCACTTGCCCTCTCTCTACAACGTATAAATCTTGTTGTAATGATCCAGATGTGTGTATGAATGTGTTGTCCTTTGTGTGTATAGACTACTTTGCCAAGCACATGGGGGACTATGAAGGAGTTCTGGCCTCGTTGGAAACTCTAAATCTCTCCATCCTCAAAGCCATGGACTTCACCAAGAGGGTATGTGTGTGTCTTTGTTACTCATGCTCTTGTTTGCTTGTCTTCATCTGAATTAATGCCACTCTGTGTGACCTTTGGTCAGGGTGATTTAATTTACACCAGCATAAGCCGTCTCTCTATATCTGTCAGCCTCACTTAACCAAAATATAAGAGCCAAAGCCATGTGAAAAGATTTTCTGCGGTCATTGGTCTGAAACGTCGGTGCCTAACAGAGAGCAGCAACACTTTTCATTCAGTATGTGTTTATCATTTCAGCGTAAAGTGTTGTATGTGGAAAAAGGTAGACTGCGCGTTGACTCCATTCAAAACATTTTCAGGTGTTTTCAGATGTCGTGGGTTCAGGCAGATTGACACAATCCATTCTTAAGATGTATAAAGGTAACATACATAAAATAAAGGTACATGGTGTGTATGTACGTGTCCATGCTTGTACTTGTGAGTCAGGTAGACTTCCTGGTACAAAGTGTGTGTGAGTTTCCTGTTTTCACCCTAAACGCCTCTCTGTAACTCGATCCACCAACTCCATCCCTATCTCTCTTTGAGCCACAGGCCATTCAGCAGCATTCAAGCACACACACACACACATCATCTGGCTAGTTCCTCTGTAATGAGCAGCATTAATCAATCAGTCCAATGTCTCGTTTGTTCTCTTGCGGTGTTTCTGCTCTCTCTTATTCACTCACTCTCACTCATAATGTCTCCATTTTCCACTTATACACACACATATAGAGACACACACACTCCTCATCAATATTTGACCCATCAGCAGCCTCTGTGCTTTGGCTGTTTGACTCCAACTTGTCCACTGCTCACACAACACTGTTAGAGCTTTTACACAAAATCTGCATAATGTATCGCTTTGTGTGTGTTTGCTTGTGTGTATTTTACAGCTATTGTCACAATAAGTATGGCTCAGAAAGGTAAGATAAAACTCAAATAGAATCAGTTCTGAAACCTATTTTCAATAAAATATTGTTGCTTTTCAATAAGCTATGAGTTATTGTCATAACTCATGTACTCATTAACTTTGAACCCTGAGAAATATGGTTTTTACTTGGGACAATATCTCTATCAAGACAATGTTTGTTTAAGACCTGGGCACAGGAGCAAACCTCCAAACTGATGTAGATATCGTCTGAACTCTGGTTGTTTAGAATCCAGTGAGGATTGATGAGTTCTTGGGGAATATTGGCGGAGGAATATGGAATGGAATTAGGAGGCCTGCTTTATACTCTGGACTTAACCCTTTCCTCTTTTCGAGATGATGAAAAGAACCGAATAATAACAGAACAAACAGCAGTTAGTCTTGGAATAAACAATGCTCGAGTCAGCAGTTCTGTATCCACCATAGTTTTCTGTGCTGGTTGTTCAACTCCATAGCTGTGGTGCATCTGTGCTGGGAAAAAAAACAAAAAAATTATACAATTGTGATATTTCTCAATCACTTCATGCAGTATTTATCATTTCGACCGACTGTCAAGGTATCAATTAGCAGAAGCAGCTTGCTGTATGTTTGAAGAGGCTAATGAGACTGTAAATGAGCTGATCATAAAGTGATAAGCTGTGACTAAGAGGCTAAGGTCACCGCTCATCAAATCAGTTTAAGTATTAATTAGAATTTATCACTGTATTATACACAAAGCAATCAAATCACTCCAAAGACTTTAATATGACCAAATTTAGTAGTTTCTGCATGTGGGAACCAGAATTCGGTCGGTCCATCTCGTTCTCTCTGTCTCGCTCTCTCTCTGAAGCACTCACTCGCTTACTCACTCACTCACTCTCTGATACACATACACACACAAATAGCGTGTCACCTGTTTACTCTGCCCTAGAGTCCATGTCAACATTTCATCACTGCGAAAGGTCCTCGCGGGTTACTATGGTGATGGTCACAGTGGAGGTGGCATACTTGGGACAGTTGCCATGGAGACAAGTTAGGGGCATGTCTGTCTATATTGAGACACCTAGGTATGACATGAGGTGGCTCGGCTAACTTTGCTGTACTTCTGCCAAAGTTTTGTATGTCCAAGCAGAGCCCAATATGTCATTGTTGAGAAGCGACCCCCACTGTTCACACCAGTGCAATGAACAGCCCAGGATGATTTAGTACGTGTGACATTTTCAATACGTATATTTTCGATTGCTTGAAAGCATTTGTTACGGATGAGTTCCTAATTTTGTCAAAATAACAAAGATGAACATCTTTACGAGTAGTGATAATAAGAATAAGACACGGGAAAAGTATTAACTTCCTTTACATGTGTTGAAATTCCCAAATGACAGTTCTCTCATGATTTACTCAAGAAAACAATACAATCCACAGGGGTTGGACATAAGTGATGGAATGTTTCACTTCCGCTTTTTAAAAAAACCCCAAACTATTTATCTTTTGAAAGCGTATGAAAGCTTTTATGTTACTTTCAGTCAGCAGCGGTTCCAGAAAACAGTTTAATTGGCTCTCTAGCAGGTGGAGATGAATACCAGGAGCTCCCTTGAGGTGTGTGTGTGTGTGCGCGCGTGTGCTTGTGTGTGCGAGCTGCAGCAGGAGACACAAAGAGAAGCGAGAGACTTCATTAAATCTCCTCTGTCCAGTCCGTCCTCTATAAATGCTGTCTTTAATGAGCCACTCATTACCTTATTTTTTATCTTCTTTTGGTCCAAGCTTTCACACGCGTTGACACTGACACACATGCAGTCACACAACACAGTTGTTCTCACGCGGGCTAAAATCTTGTTAAGCCTGCCTCGTTTCCAAGTCCACTTTCAGGAAGTGGTTTCACACTGGCAGATGACCCTCTGAGTGTCTCATCTGCTCCTCCTCTCTCCCTCTCATCTTCTCCACTTTCATCTCCACTCTATTGTCTTCTTCCATTCCGAGTCACAGCCTCTTCCCCCACCTCATCCTCTGCTTTCCTCATGTTGATTACGGTGAAAAGGATCGCTGGGGTGCAGTGGGTGATGAGGTCTGGGTACAATAATCATGTGGGGATGACTGATGGAGATGTGTGAAGCTGATGGCGGTTTCTCTCTCTCCTTCCTGTCATACGGTGGTGTTTTCCTTCCTTTCACTACTTATGAGATTCCATTCGTCACTAAACTGACTTTAGGATAAAGATTGTGCATCTGCAGTTTGTAGGAATGCCGTTGTAATTACGCCTGTGTTTTGTGGCTTGGTTAATCACTGTGTTTCAGACATTAGGGAACGTTGCTGTTTATTGTGAGTAGTCAAGTATAAGCGTTTGGGTATTGCTGCTTTAACATCAGTCAGCTGGCATTTGTCCCAAACCATTCTTTGCCACACTCCCATGGGGGGGTGATAACGATGCGGAGGGGATTTAGCCCAGTGCTCAATCTTGTCCTCATCTTCACGTGGGGGGGACCTGTGCCAGCAGTTGTCCATTCGCTTCAGGGCACAATGGTGAAACGTCTTCAATCCTTCTTGCGCTTTCATTTTTCTTCAGAAATCTTTTGTACCTGGATGACTGGAATTAGAGCTCAGACAATGTAGCACAATTTCAAATCTTGCGAGGTATATTTTTCTGTGCAGTGTCCTTATTTTATTAAAAAGCCAAACCATCTCCAGAGCACTGAGCAAGCCCTCGTTTTGGGAATTAAATTCTCCATCTCTTTTATTTGCCTTTCACAAATTATGCTTTGACAAAATAATACCATATTGCAAATATGCAAACCTTCACCTGAGTATACCTTTAAATATGGTATCTCACCCAGTCTTAGCTGAAATGAGCCTTCAGAGTGTTTGGTACATCTGGCAACGTGACACATTTTCTGTGCCATATGTACAGTATGTGTGCCTCAATGTATTTTCAACCCTGGCACCAAGTGAGTCCCTGAGTGACCGGGGTTACTGTTTCCTTGGTAACCAAGGAGCAGGATTCTGCAGGCAGAAGACAGAATGTTGAGGGAGAAACAAAGTAAAGTTAGAATTGGGGTTTGAGGAGGGTAAACGAGAGTATAAGAGAGAACAAAAGCATGGAGAGACCGAAAAGGCAGGACTGAGATCAACCCAGTGTCACTCCAACACGGTTTATCACTTATATACTTTACTTTAGTACAACATTTCACTTGAACATAGCAAATCTTGTACAGTAAAAGATATACAAGTACCCCACTCAGCTATGCAGCCACAGTTTGTCATTCTAGCAGAGGAAGTGGAGCTTTTTGGGTGGGAGAGACCAAATTCAATCAAAAGTCAACTTCCACTATATTCTAAATGTGGATTACTGTTAAGATAATTACCCAGGGTGTATTTTTCTGTTGCTGCACCACCTTAATCTGATTATAACTGAAATAGTAATATGCACATAAACAAACAGATTGAATCATTATCTTCAACTCACTGAGGGAAGCCCAATGCATTTATAACGTGCAGAGAGTCCACAGATCAGATTTCATAACACTTTATTTCATCATCAGTGAATCAAGGCTCTAATGTTACAGTAGTGGCTAGGGTAGTGACAAAGATTCCTCCCCATCTCTGTCCACTCTACGTTTACAATGCAGACATGTCCAGTCAGCTCTCGTCAGAGAAGGAGAGCAACTACTGTACGTTATGCTTCATCTGACACACCGTGGTGGGGGGGGGGGTGGAAACCCATTTCAGTCAGTCCATCTGGGACGTGGGGTTCTCCTTAGTGGCGTTGGGTGTGAAAAAGGGGAAGGGTTTAGATCTGTCTCTGGCGCTTACTTTTCTCTCCAAGACTCCAACGTTCTATTCTGAGAGGTGAAAGTGAAACTGTGTTGTCATACCCGTTGGTATCCCTGCTTATAATTCCTAATTCTAGAAGAGTTCCTGACCCCTCCCCTCTTGTATGGTGAAATTCTGTGCTGTCTCTCCTGTTAAATGATTAATCACATTGCAATGACAAAGACACACACCTGCATACACGCACTCGCATCCCCTTCCCCCATGTAATTCGTGCTGTGGACATTTGGAAAAGGTTGAGCTTTTTATCCAGGTGTGTGTCCATCCCCAGTGCATCTTCAGTGCCCCTGGACTGTTAATGATGTGGACATGTGGAGAGAGAGATGGCATGCCGATGTCAGCTGTGTGCGTGTTGACTGATGAGGTTCCATACTCGGGACATGCATAATGCAGGGAGGCGG
>OMNV01008069.1:0-15007 GCA_900303265.1 Brotula barbata | reverse complement strand
ACCTTCCCGCTGTATTGTTATCCCATCAGTCTCGCTTTCAGGTGAACGGGCTGCTTCTCCTCTGCTCTCAGCCCTCCCCTGTGGGTTATTTAAAATCAGCTCAAATGAAATGGAGGCTTACACTTAAGTCAGACATCTCACACGCGAATCCCACTGGCAGCCACAGTCGCTAAAATAACAGAAATGTGATTTTTTAAATCCTAAAGCTGGAGTGACATCATAAACAGGGGCTGCCCCGGCTGTATTGTGTTCCTTTCTCCTTCGGTGCGGCGGTGAATCTGCCGGTTAGGACACTGAAGGCATGAAGGGAAGCTTAACGTGGCCACAGGCGAGCACAAGTGGACTTGCTGCAGTGGCTTTTGTCCCTGTTGGTGTCCTGGGCAGAGCTCCTCCATTACACGAAGCTCTGTGCAGCTGTTCCAAAATGGCTGCCTCTGTGTTTCCGTTCTCTGGTGGGAAGGAAATGTACGCTGCTGCGGATGCATACAGATTAGGATTAGAGCGCGAGCTGCGGCATTGGGGCCTTTCTCATTAATAGGCAGTTTTAATCAGGGTCTGTCCCAGGGCTCTGCTACCCGCCTCAGGAGCCCCACAATCCTCAGAGAGCGGGAGAGGCGGAAAGGGAAGAGAAAAGGAATGAGTAAGAGAGGAAAAAGAAGACCCTTCGTATCATTGGGGAGAGGGTGGGGGAGGTGGCGTGCAGAGCAAGGCGTGCTGGAGGTGTTTTTGCTTCTACATGCTCTGTATATCCTGTAGTAGGCAAGATGGCTGCTTGGATGTGCTGTGCTCTTCATTACGCTCCCTGCATGTGTTATTGATTTTGCTCCCGCCCGGTGTCTGTGTATTATTTAAATGTTAAGATGTCAGTGTTGGTAATCACTGGCTCCATTAAAAGGCGGGCGGCACGGCCACAGCCACAGACCTGCAGAGAGCCCAGGCAGGGAGATGAATTATTAAGGAGAGGATGAGGTGGTGGGACATCTTCACCGTCGCCCTCGCGAATGTCATCCCGCTCAGCCCGGGAGACATGCAGGCACAGGCTGGCTTGACAAAAATCGACAGTGACTTCCTCCTCCCCCCACCCGGAACCGGTTTGATCCTGATTGCAGACACTGCAGCTGGCAATTTCCAGAATAATCTGCAGCTCCAGTCCTGCCTGCCCTGCCCCCCACAGATACGCCAGCTCGTCCCACCCCCACTCTGCCTTGTGCCCCGGCATCCTCTATGGCCCTCCAGCAGCATCGGTAATATGGACAGGAGGAGAGGCCTTTGATTTGCTGAATCAGAGGATCCCATCTCACCACCACTGTGTGTGTGCGTGTGTGTGTGTGTGAACATGTAGATGGCTGTGTGTGTGTGTGTGTGTGTGTGTGCGTCTGAGTGAGAGAGAATAGAGTACAATACTATTAATGAAATGATTACACATTATGTTTCACAAATAATAATTTGACAGAAATATATTCTTTAGTTCAGAAGACGTCTAATGAACGAAAAATGAAAATATTTTATATCAAAATGAACATTTATGGATGTGTTGATATATTCGTAGACACACACAATTAACAAATCGCGACTGTTTACACTGAGCAGCACGTTTCCGTCTCATTTAATATCGGCAAAATGTCAGAATTCTTCCTTTCAATCTGCACTTTGTTTTTGAAACCATTCTCATATTAACGTATTTTGGTTTTAATGCTTACAATCTGATGGTGTTGTCAGAACCAATTACAGCGTCCTCAACATGCCTGATAATTTCTCTGACATTCATCAGAAATAATGTCGACATTAAACTCTGATTGCGGCGTCACGAACAGTAGTACGTACATGGGAGTGTGATGGAAGTTGAATTAGAACAGACTGAATGTTTGTGTGACTGAAATTGACGATAAAATGGAAACAGGCCTCACTTTTGGAATGGCACTGAGCTCTTTTGTCACTCATCAAAGGCTCCCCTCTCATTACGCCGCATTATTTTATAGGCTGCGCAGGGCAGAGGATCGATTGTGAACACTGGTGAAATTGTGGCTGCTTTAATAGATAGGCTTTGTCAGTAAGTGGAAACTCTGCCCTAACCTCCCCCACACAGGCTGCTTATATCTAAATTAATTGTCTCATCACGCTTGTTTACTTTTCTGCTCTGCCGTCGTGGAACCGTGAAGTTTTCGAGGCTCTGTCATTTATTTATTATAAAAGGGGAGCACGCTGACATTGCATTGGAGCAACAGTACGTGTACGTTCTGTGCATGTATGTTGTATAAGAGCAAACTAAAGCTAAATAAATAAATAATAATAATAATAATAATAATAAGGCTGAGGGAGGAAAAAAAAGAAGACGAAATGTTTTTATTCTAAATTTGAGGAACTGATTTCACATGTCTTCATGATAAATCATATATGTGGCATTTACTGTATGAGCTCACGTTATTAATGGCAAAACTTAGCAGCCAAAATTGGGAGCGCATCATTCGGTAGTTTGGCCGAGGATCCATTTATCTGTCTCGTTAAAAATGACACTACAGGCTTAATAATGGAATGAAAATATGGAACAATTTCAATGATGTCCATACATTATGACCAAAATTTATACAATATCTTCACAGGAACCTCTGACACAGTGACAGACCACATTAATGTTGGGAGGAGGGGGGGGGGTGACTAGAACGAGTCACTATTTCCCCAGAAATGGAGAGTAATTTTCTCTCTATTTGAGATACTGGGTCTCACCACAGATAGACGTAATAAGATGTAAATTGGCTGAGGGCTGATATAGGGGAGGGGAGTCGCACTTGGAGTAACACGAACAGCAGCAATTAACCATAGGAGAGACGAATGCACATTGTCTCCACAGCCTGTTAAGAACATTATCAACAAAAGACACTAAAAACACGAGCAGCTCCATTCTACACAGAGCCGCGATGCTATTTATAGTTTTATTTCATTGTTAACATTGTTGTTGTTGTTTATTTTTTCACTGATCATTTAGCAAAGGATATACGCACGTGCCGCTTTATGGTTGAATTCCTAGAGACTTGTCAAAGTGTGCCTCCTAGCACGAACAAGTTTAGGGCCTCAGATTGTTTGTGGCGCCGACTTAAAAGTTTGTGATGTTTGCAAATGCGCTGCTGAATTAACGGGAATTGGGAGTCAATTGGCCCTTGTACAAACTGCTAAGTCCGCAGAGAAAGAAAGTGTGTATGCGTGTGTGAGCAGATACACGTGAACCTGTAAGTGTTTGTATGTTTACTTTGCAGCCTCTTTTCTGGGCGTAAACTGTGTGTCCCTTGTTAAATGTGGCGCCTTATTATCAGAACTGGAGGGATTTTGTTAATGGCGGCCAACATTCTGCTAATGGTCTCTGGTTTAGCATTGATGGTGGGTGTGACAAAAATGGTGTTGATTTTATTTTCTCTTCTAATAGATTGAATAAGTTGAGTTAGTCCTTACATAACGTCTGTAGTGGATAGGAACTGCAGCAGAGCCGTGTGGGTTGGGGAATTCGGTGATTGAGTGCAGCGTCTCTGTAATTGTAAACACTGCAAAACAGGAACACGTCCCATGGTGTGTCCTACGTCTGCACTCAATAGTAATTACGATGGCGTCTTATTAAATAGCATATAGCGTGGTCATCTCTAAATATTCCGTGCCTTATAGCGTACCTATAGCTACTATATTCGGTTTGTTTCAGAGTGCGGTCAAGATGGACACTACAGTCCTAAAATTCAACACGGAGCGGAAAATGAGGAGTGAGTCACAGATGAAAATATAAAAAAAAAATAAAATAAGCAGACATGGATAATTCTCCGGAAATAAAGTCAAACGGGCAGAGCCTCGCTGACGTCACAGCTGTCCTCGGAGGAGGACTGACAAGTCAAAATTAAACCCAAAGTCTAGTAGGATAACAAAAAAGTTTTCAAGGAGGACATCTCCCAAGTCTGCACAAGTCTCCATTCTGCCCTGCCTGCACACTCAGACCCTCAGACTGCTGCCTCCTGGTTCTCCGCTGAATCAAAAATGTAAATCAATGCGATTCAAGAAGCAACTCAAAATACATATTTTCACTCTGTGCTACTCTGTGTATTCCAACTTAATTCACATCTGTCATGTCTTGTTGTTTTGCTGTTAATTTGCCCTGCGCCTTGTGTTTTGTATCTAATCTTGCTTTCATTGCCTGCACTGTGGTGTCTTTTTATTACTGTTGATTTGGAAAATTACCTTGATTTTTTTGAAAGGCTCTATATAAATAAAACCTATTATTATCATGACAATTGCTTTATAATTGGTTTGGTGTAATTCGTTGAGAATTACATCAGCTCTTAACATCACACAAGCAAATCTATTTAGTTAGTGCATAGTGGTAAGACTTGACTATATAGTATTAGAATGTAGTATACTTTTGAGACACGGTCAACTTTGTGGATGTATGTGATGAGGGCCCTCCCCACCAGATTTCATTTTGAGACATATGGAGCTAATAAGAGTAACAGTAACAGTGGCTGTATTCCAGGTGTGCCAAAGCCAGAACACCTGACTGGAATGGAGCCATAATTAATCTTGTGAGTTACACCTGTGACTTTTCTGTCTAAATGCATGATAACGAGTTGATGAGTTGATAATGTTGTTGTAGTTAGTGAAGATTTGCCGTCTTAGATGCCCTTTCACAATTGAGTGTGCCATATACAAAAGGTATAAATAATTGAAACAACAATTAAAAAAAAATAGATAAAAAATGCCGTAATTTATAGAAAAGTTCTGATTGAAAGAAAAATCTTATTTAAGAGAACAGCAACCCTAAAATCCATTAAAAATTCCCATATTTGCATTTGCCATCATTTTGGAGGACACAGAGGAGGATGTGCTAGGGTGGGATAAAAAAATATAGATTTGGTTATGAATCACAATTCTTGAGACAAAATCACACAGATTAAAAAAAAAAATATACTTGTTTAAAAAAAATCTTTTGTTTATTTCGTTAGTAATACGGCTAAATATATTGTGCCCTGATGGATTTTGTTAACGGATCACGTGTAGAAGTCAACTGGAGCAGCTTAAACCCTTTGAACACTGGTAAATGACAGCAAACAGTTAAGTGTTGCTTTATATCAATTTAAATATTAATTTTCCCATTAATAATTGACTATTCCATATATAAAAGCCATAAAAATGCATACTCTTTATTACATTTTTAATTTCTCTTGAAATTTTCTTTACTCTCCGTGTGAGTTTGGTGCGGCTAATGGCTAACTCAGCTATTATTTTCACACGAGTTGGTGAATCTCAAAAACATTTAGTTAGACATTAAATCTTTTTTTTAATCACAGAGCTAAAGCGATGTTAAAAGATTGGACACGTCACACTAAGCAAGATTCACTATTGTCAGGTTAATATTGTAGTAAATTTGTATTTGTGAGGTCTCTCAATTCCCACCGCTCTTGCTTATTAGATAAATGGAAAATGTTGACATATGATAAAATAAATATGAAGGAATAAAAAACACAGTGGCTGCTGACGTTAAAAAAAAGGGTATTCTTGGTTACAGCCTTTATGACCATTCCTAAGCTCGTGTTCACCTGTTTGATGTCAGCGTCCTGTGCGGTTTCACTTGTGCATTTGTGCTTGTGTGTCTGCTGTGCGAGGGAGAATAGTGGTAGGCACAGTGTGTGTGGCTGTGCCTGTGTCTCTGATGTGACAGTGTGTGTGTACACTCGCTGTGTAATTTGGTCCTTGTAAATTTATAATTTGGTTAGCCCAACTGCTCTCCGAGTCTGTTGGAATGCAGCCAGCCTCATGTTGTGAGTTGTGTGTGTGTGCGTGTGTGAGTCCATTTCTGTTACTACCACTCTGAGCCTCTAACGCTCGCTCAACCGGCCCACTCTTCCCATCCTCCCCGGCTCCTTGCATCACTACACCACAATCTCCCAGCTCAAGGTTACAGCTAGCCGGTCTCCCCTTCCTTCAACATGACAGCATCATACCACTGCGCTCACACACACTGTCCTTGCTTACAGACTGACAGCGGCACACATATCCCACCATCTGTATCTGCAGGCTCTACCGTAAAGTAATTGCGGCTCTCTGTGTATCTGCACAGAGCTGTGGTGGTGCGGTAACCTAGATGGATGGAGAGAAGCTTGCAGCACGCGGCTTAGGTAATCAGCTGGAGTGCTGGCACGGGCAGAACAACACCTGCTGCTGGGGGGAGTAGCCAGCACTAATTGCAGGAGAGTGATGGGGGCCTAGCCGCTGCAGACGCCACCGACAGTTCAGCCTAATGCAATTAGCCGCCATGTTCTCCTCCAGCAAAATTGCATTATGGTTTTTTACATTTAATTTAACCCGCGCAAAATGAAACGGTATCAGAGAAGAGAGATAATGAGAGCAAACCGATATTGAAATCTGTACTGTGTTGGGAGGCTATTAATGAGACGATGAAGCACTGCGACTGACAACATGGTGCACTGTGCCGGAGTAAAACCGTGCAATAGTGTCATTAGGAGGATTGTGCATCGTGTTATGGCTCCAATCCTACGAGATGGCAGCTTGAGAGTACAATGAAAGGTTAGGTTTCCTCTCCTCCTCCTTAGCTTCCTCTGCCTTATTGCTGCTTTTGTTTCCCAATATTGATTGATTATTGATCACCGACTGGTTTTCTTCTCTGCATTTTATTGACGGCCGAACCCATCTGTTGGAGTGCATGTTTATGAGGGCTCCATATTGATCCTCCTCAATGGCCTCTTCCTCTAATCTTACAGTTTGTGTTTCCAATCAGCAAATACTTATCCAATGAATGCTAATATTCCTTTAATACATATTCATTGATGATCTAGTTTATACTCAGTGGTCTTGTATTTAACATTGTATCAAAGAGGGCTCAGTGGTTTATTACTGTGTGGTAGTGGGGGTGATACCAGGGGCCGCGGTTCCTTTAGAGAAGGCTTCTTCAAGGCTCCAGTCATCGAGTAAAAGCAGTGCAGTGAGACAAGCTGCTGCAGTGTGACTCTGCTCCTCTCATGCTTTGATTCATTATTCAGCACCCGAGAAGTCATCTTGCAATCCCGCAGCAGCACAGTGAAAAGCACACACACACACACACACAAACACACAGACACACACACACACACACACAGACATACACAGCATCACCATATGTAGAATAAAGATGCCCACGAAATCACAAACAAACCTCTCTTGTAAACATAAAATGTACAAACTTACAAAAATATGAATACTGAGATGCTTCTGCTTGTTAGGTTAAAATATGCACGGGCACATACATATAAAGAATTTACACAGACGCTCACACACACACACACACACACACACTGTCACACACTGATACTGCCCCCTTCTGCCTGCACCGTTAGCCTGCATGCTGTAAGGACACATCTCTCCTAATGACTCCATAATGACAGCGACTTATGTCCTTACCATAGTTGATTTGTTTCCTGGGTTTTAAGAGTAGATTATTTCCATGGTATAGACTTAACGTAAGCCGTTCAGTAACCACAAGCACTGCACTTCAGCCCCGGTTTGGGACTTTAGCCAGTTCTAATCAGATTAAAGCACTGCCCCCCTTTCCTCCGCTCCTTTTGAAACAACATGCCACACTGCTCTCTCAGTCCTGCTACATGAGCCCGAAGAAGCGGGCCAAAAACAAATTGCTTTCAGTAGAGGCTGACAAGTAGTTGTGTCGAGAAAATAAAAGGTTGTTTGGAGGCAGATTAATTCTCCTTCATGGAACAGTCTGACTGCACAGCTGCTGTGTGCATTCTTCCTTCGGTGGCAGGGTGCAGAAGATAGCTTCTTTGGAAATTCTAAGACTTTAGCAGCTCATTGTTATGGACTTAGCCAGGCTGGATGATACTTATAGGGTAACAGATAAAAGCTAAATAAACTAGCTACACCCACTTCAAACGTACAGTAATGGCACGTTCCTATGGTTAATTCAAATGGAGTCGAGATGCTGTTATCCTCATCCCACAAAAGAAACCATGTCAGACAAACAGGCTGGTGCAGATTCAAAATCAGTTTGAACCTGCTCCTCCAGCGAACACAGTCCAACTAATAACCATGGCTCCCTGTTCTGTAAACGCTGGTGAGCAAATATAATTTCAGAGACGTGTTCTCATTAGTTTCACAGTCACATTACAAATAGAAAAGAAACAGCTGAGGAAATACATTTCTAGTGGATAATAATATAGCACCTCTAGACAAAAGTGGTTTTGTTTTTGTTGTGGCTTATGGGAGAGGAGAGCCCTGACTCCTAACCTGTGAAGGGTGCTTGCTGCCCTGACCTGGATCCTTCAGCATGAATTAAGTGAAGAATGGGAGAGCCAGCTGAATGATGTCTCCACGCGCCTTTGTGCCTCTGTGACAAACCCACTCCTAAAAGGGCAGCCTATATGACACACTCTCCAGAAATCGATCACATTTACTCAGCCCCTGGGTCCTGCAAAAGCTGGATTTAGAGCAAAAGAGAAAAAAAAGAAGGGAGTAAAATGGCAAATGGAGAATGTAATGAAATCCCCTTTGCATTGGAAAACAGAATGGAATAAAGTGAGAATAGCAGGTGGAGAGAAATGCCTCAGTCCATGTCAACTTTGTAGAACTCGCTGCGCACTCATGCGGCAAATTTCATCAGCAGTAGCCCTATTGATTTTTAACCCTGGAAATATAAGACCAGGGAAGTCGCGCACAGAGATATCCATAGACGTTGGGCTTAGTTATCTGTATCTCTCCCTCGTCTCTGCCTCCTGCCTGGGAACGTGAGCAAACCGATGCTCTCTCAATTGCCTGACAATGCTCCGCTAACACACAGGCTGAGCTTCACAGACAGGAGTGAAAAGACAGACCTTGAATCCGGCATTGAGAAAATTCAATATTTCAGCCCGATTCCACGACAATTGACTACAAATTTTAACTGCTGAATTTTAACTCGGCTTTGCAAAGCTTTTTAACTAGCTGTTTAACACCAACAGTTCTCCCGGAAGACAAAGAGAAAAAGTGGAGAAGCCTCACACACCTGTCAGGAGCCTGTAAGGGGAGCCTAAATGGAGGTGTGAGCCGCTGCCTCCACTCACAGTATTTCTAGGCATTTCAGTGTTGACAGTGTGGCCAAGTGCTCAGAACCTTCAAGGCCCGATCTTTGTGACAGGCCCATCTCCCTCTAATGGTACACATAGCCATTATGGTGCCCCAGTGACAGATCAGCTGTGTGTATGTATGTGCATGGCTGACTGCTGATGGCGGGGTATAGGCTGGATTGTTTCACCACTTGGTTTCAAGATGGGATTTAAACCTCGAGGGGGTGAGATCCGTCCGGCACGCCACTAAAGAGGACGGGACAGAGCCCTTTAGAATGTGAGCACAAAGCACGAGTCGGTGCTCTGAAAGGGACCGGAACGCACAGAGGCCGGTTACAGTCCCAATCTGTTTGGCCTACAGCGTCCTGGCTAAAGAGATGAGTATGGTCTATTTAGCGTCTGTAGGAAGAAGCTGCCCCCATGTTGCTAATGCTTAATCTAAAGACAGAAGCCAAGTGACCTGAAGGCAGGACTATCTCGGTTTATACGGGGTCAAGGTTAAGCACGGGTGTCCACTTATACTATTGAACTTCCAGACACAACTCGGTCCATCTGCGTCAGGTCAGACCTCACTTTCCATTACAAACAGGAGGAAGACGAAACGTCATGGGGCGTTTGAGAAATAACCCCCGACAAAGAAAGGAAAGTGATTTCGTAATGGCGACCTATCAGACCTCCACGCGTCAGGGTTATCTGTATGACAAAGCAACTTTCTTACGCGATGCATTTTCATGAGCCGACCAGGAGAGGTGGATGAAAGAGAAGGGTAGCGGTTGGTGACCTTGGGGTCAGGGGGTAGAGGGCTCCAGCTGGTCACACTACCTCTGCATTGACTGATTCCACATCCACCCTATTGTGTTGGGCGCGTGTCCATTGTTCTGTGGCAGCATTAAAATGCATAGATTCCTGTCAGCCATTTCACTGCTAGTTGACCTTATTAGTTAAGGTAGATACATAAAACATGAAGTTTAGGCTCATTAGATATATGGCAGTCACTTAAAGAGATGATAGCCAACAGTGAATATCGCCGCAATATCTGATGCGAGGCTCAGTATTCATAGTACAATCAATAAAACATAGTGTGTTATTACAATGGGAGATAGCAAACAAATCCTTGGTGTAGGTGAGGAGATAAATTCAAACAATAAACGGAGGTATAAAAGCCTCTGGAAATTCGTTGTGCTCTACGGAATCGCCAGGCAGCCTATTGTAGGCACTTGCCACCCTGCCCCCACTCGCTCCTCTATTTTTCTTCTCTGCACGGTTCTTGCAGAGTACACACAGACACACTGCAGCGAGCGAGAAGAAGAAGAAAGAGGAGAGGGGAGGAGAGACGAGGTGCTGATACTCAGTAATTGAGGGGCAACCCTGTCACAGTTGACCTGCAGGGGATCAGGGATAAAGTGTATTCCATTTTCTCTCTGATATCCTATAACTGACAGCCTGCAGAGTCCCAGGTCTGACAGACCTAACTGAGGGCTGTCACCCCCCAGCCCACCTCTCTGGCAGCATATAACACCCATTTTTTTTACTTACATATACAAAAACATCCCATCATACATACAAGCATTCAACAATTTCCCTCTAGGTAACCCACAGATTTACACGACGTTAAAATATGCCATGAACATCAGGGCACGTGCTATACAATCAAAGATACAGCTGACAAGACAAGAGGCGTGTTCAGGACGCCCCGTGCACCTCTCTTTTGTACTTCAATTTAATTTTCAGCTGAACAGGTCTTGATATGTCTATTTTAAATATCTATTATCTCAACAAGGCCCTTTACTATATCAGGGCTCTGGAAGTCATTGCGGAAACACAGCAAAAAAACAGCGGGGGGCTGTGCCTATTTTAGAGACTCTCTAATGTTGCTCTGCCTCCGCAGTGAAAACGAAGTACCGGCACTCATCACCAGAAGCGCATCTCCCAAAAAAAAAAAAAAAAAAAAAAAAGAGGCTGATGCAGCGACAGATAAAGGGAGTATATTTAGACCCACAGTCCCTCTCCTTTGTGTCTTTCTGATTTGTTCTAATGTGGGAGCCTAATCCAGCAAAAGCAGATTAAACACAAATCAAATTCCTTCAAATTGCAGTTTTTAATACCACATTTGCAGTGGAAATGCAATGGGAGCAGCTTAGAAAAAACATAAACCCTAACCCAAACAGCGGCTCTCTGCTGCAATTAATGGTTAAGACGTGAGTGAAATTAACCCTGTAAATGAAAGTGCGGCTGTCAAAAAGATATTTTACGATGATGTGGTCTGTTTCTATTTTTCATTTTTAAAGCAACAAGAAAATACTGCACCGCCCTGGAGCAACAACAAAATCAGTGATTGCCAGATTGCTGACGTGCTCTGTGTGCGCTCGTGTGTAGGTGATTGTGTACTGAACCCTGAATACTTAGGATAAAAAAAAACCAAAAAGGTTTTCACAACATTACTTACTTTACTTTACTAAATCAATATACAGTAATATCACTTTGCTATTTCACAGAGTTTTGCTGCTCACCGAATTCTTCTCCTCATAAAAACCCTCGAGTGAATTAACTCCAAATGAGAACATGTGAGTGGGCAGAAAAACAATTGAGCTCCGTTTCTGCCTTACAGGCTTCCTGCATGTAGTCTAAATCACTTTTTTGCATTAATGGCTTTTCAGGAAAAAACTTATGATTCACAATGACCTACTAAATCACCCATGGAAAAGACAGAAAATTGCAAATCATTTAAATGGCATTTAAATGATTTATAAATTATGAGAGGGCAAGCAGCGCCTCAAAGAGAGGTCATTGATACAACTGGAAAAAATTAATACACACACAAAATGAAGGCTGCCATATCTTACACTACATTCAGTGCAGACCCCCCCTCAATACACCTGACCCAACCAGTGTCCTCTCAATGACAATATGGCCACCCCCACATACTATGGCCCAGCCGCCATAATGACACAATGTACCCATCTGCCCTTCAAGCCAGCCAGGCAGTATGGGGATGACCTCTGTGTGTGTAAGTGTGTGTGTGTGTGTGTGCCTGCGTGTCCCATCTGCCCTTTCAGGCAGGCAAGCAGCATGAAGCTGACCTATGACCCTTAGGATTATGGCTCCACCATGTGCCACTGAGCAGGGTGATGAGATTGACCTATGTGGGCTGCTGCTGTGTGAGTGTATATTATTGATAGCTGACGGTGTAAGACGCACGGCCATAACACACCAGACACATGCATACACAAACCGAGAGGTGTAAAGTAGCTAAGTAAAAATACTTCGCTAAGGTACTTAAGTCTGTTTTGGCCATGAGACTGAAAAAACGTGAAACTGTTGCTGTTAGTAACTATTGGTAATAAATGCTACTATGAGTTTAGTTTGATTGTTTTGAATCAGTTTGTGTTCTTCCTGTTTGTGATAGAGTGACCCTAAATAAATATGAAGTCCATACAGAACACTACAAAGAAGACGCTTAACAGTCCAACTCATTCAATGTGTCCTCCAAAGTTTAATCTCATTTTAAATCAAGTTTGAGAAGCTTCTTTCAAGTGATTGGTAACTGAAGATATGCTCCATCCTTGTCTTTAAAGACGTGGAGTGGTGCCTCATATTATAATTTAGTTAATCTGAAGAACATCACGAGGTATAAATGCCATTGAGAATCAGAAATGATTCTACTTTTACTTTCAATACTTAGGTACACATTCATCAGCCAAAAAATATTTTTGATACTTAAGTAAAATTTATGTCGGCAGCTACTTTACTTTTCCTAAAGTATTTTTCTGATGGGTCCGTTTTACTTGTAATTTGAAATTATTTTAAATGAGACAATTACTCAAATGTATTCAAATACCACTCCCACGGCCCACTTTCAGTCACTGTCAAAGTACACGTTTACGTTTAACATTGTGTGCATGTATGGACGCCCTTAATGTAAGTGCCTCTGAGTGATCTACTGTGGGTGTGTGGAAAGGCTTTCCTGAGCTCTGTCACAACCCATCACTGCAAATCCAGCACGATCGCCTTGGCAACCTCTGCCTCTCCATAGTTTATCCGGAGCGTCCTCCAATTGGGGAGCACGACATAATTTCCAAGCTCCTCCCACGGTTTAGGGGAGGTGGTACCAGTTGTTGGTTCAGCACCTGCTGCATGAGTGGATGCTCTAATCTGGATCTAGTCAGGAGAGGATCACTAATCCCAGATTATGGCTCTCTCGGATTAGGGCATGCTGATGCACAGGTTTGCACTCACCTCCAATCCCCAAACCTCTCAATCTGTCTCTCCGCTCGGAAGCTCCAACCTCACACAGAGACGACTATTAAAGTCTAAAACATGATGTGAGACGTTGTGTTAAAGGTGTTGACACGAAGCTCCGAATGATTCAGGGCACATCAGTCATTTGGGTTTACGTGTTTGTGTGTGCTTGGAAGCTCTGAATTGTCCATGCACAGTAGGCAATGGGTTAGCGGAAATGAAAGTTTCTTTCTATTACTGCTACCTGACTGACAATAAGTGATGAGCGCATCAAAGGGGAATGTAAACAAAGCAAAACAGACAATCCACCTCTCCGGGATAGGAAATCACTCCGCTCATACCTGCTGCATGTCAACCAGAATAAGAGCTGAAAAGAAAGGGAAAACGCAGAACACAACTCAGGCATGGCAAAAACATGAATACAGAGATCGTTCTGCCACTGATAAATAATTCAATCTCTATAGACAGCATTTCTCAAAAGCATGTTCGTGATACAAGAATCAATCAGAACTAAGAGAACAAAGTAGAAAACTTGCCAGCAGTTACGAAGATGCATTTGTATTCCCTCTGTTGACAAGAAGCCACAAAATTTGATTTATAACTGACTGACAGATTTCCGGGCACAAGACCCCACCACATAGTTGGTTTATCATCAAGCCAAATTATTTCTGCACAGAGGGAAAGATCAGGAGCGAGCGGGGCAGACAAAGAGACAGATAGAGAGAGAGAGCGAGAGAGTCGAGAAAGAAATATGGCAGCAGGGCAAAGAAATAACCGCTCAAATACTGTTCATTACAATAATTCATATATCACGCGCTGACGTGTAAATTAGGACCTCGGAGTCAACACGAGCACAAATAATTAAGTTGAAATATTAATGATGAAATGTCCTCACAAGTGTGCAGCTCATGATCAATTTGGGGTTAATGAGTCGTTTATCTCTGTCCAATCCGTGCTCTTCCGCTGCCACTGCCGTGCTGCCGGGGCCACAGTCATGGAGGGGATTTCTATATCGCCTGGATAAATGTGCAAATCGTCCCCTAAACAAAATCAATTTATCTTGCACTCTGGCTTTTTTCCACGGTTGAGAATAAGAGAGTGTAAGTGAAGTGTGCAACAAAATAGTGACTCAATGAAGGATGAGCAACCACGTGCCATGTGGTTGCCCATCTGAGCGAGAGCTACAAAAGGCCTTTCCAGCGGGCCGTTCCTCTGCTTTGTGTAAGTTTGGGATTGTCGGCGTAACCTTTAGTTGAAACGAAATCCCGTCAACTGACCCAATTTTGCCTTTCTCATTTTTAGCACGCTCCCCGTACTGGTGCATGCAAAACTGTGGTGATTAAAAAGAACAATCACGTAGCTGCGGTCTTGTCTTTATTCTCTGCGGTGGGTCATCTGTCTCCATGCTGAGTCAGTTAAGTGCACCATGCTCGCCCGGGGCAACATGCGAGCGTTGTTGTTTGTGTGTATATGACATGAGGTCTGTTTATGCCGGACAGCAGACGCATCCTTCTCTCCTCTTCCCATCTCTTTATTTCTCGTTAGGGACTTTCCTTCTATTCTGAGGCTGATTAGTCCTGACCTGAGCAACCCAGTGCTGCTATATTCAATCAGCCTAATCGCTCAAACTCTGCTGTCCCCCCACCTTCTTTACGCTAATGGGCTTTCCCTTGCTCCGGTGACTTAGC